>PVJN01029334.1:0-26521 GCA_004026805.1 Lasiurus borealis | reverse complement strand
GGTCGCCCAGCAACGTGCCAAGTCCTGGGCCCTAATTGGATGTTTTCTCCCCTTCCCTGCGGCCGGTGATAATGAGGCTCAGTTCCCATTTCCATGATCCTGGAGCTGCTTCACCAGATTTTACCTCCAGCTGCGCGGCAGGGCCACCGCCTCGGCACTTGTACTACCGTTCTCCTCAGGCCCCGCCCCTTTTATCCTGTCAGCGAAGTAAATCCCGGAAACTGGATTCCAGCGCCGGATCGGTGGAGGGGCTCTGGGCGGCGTAGGACGCAGGCGCGAGCGTTTGGGTCTGGACGCGCGCGGTGCCCGGTTGGAGCGGGAGTTTCTGGGCGTGAGTCCCCGCAGCGGGCGGCTGACTGCACGGGTGACCCAGCGCCGCCTCTCCGGCCATGGCAGCCCTGCGCTATGCGGGCCTGGACGACACGGACAGCGAGGACGAGCTGCCCCTGGGCTGGGAGCAGAGAACCACCAAGGACGGCTGGGTGTACTACGCCAAGTAAGAGGGCTGCAGGGGAGCCGCCGGGGCCCCCGGGCCCTGCAGTGGGACGCACCTGGGACCTGACGGCCTCGCGGGCCCCGGACACGGCTGCCCTCGAACCCTGCCTGCGCGGCGGGGTGGGGGAACGGCCTGCGCTCCAGCTTGGCGAGGTCGGGCCAAGTGGCAGTGACATTGAGCAGCGCTTCCAGGCTCCTGAGAAGGGACCCTCCTCCTCTCTCCGGGGCCTGGGTCCTGCCGTGGTCACCTGCGGGCGGCCAGGCGCGCCCTCTGCTGCTCAGGAAGCAGCGCTGCACACAGTGCAAGGATGGCAACTGGCCTGATCAGCCCTCCTACCCCCAGAATCAGGAACAACAATAATAAAAAAAAAAATGCAGGTGTCCAGCTCTCTCCTCAGGGGCGGGGACCCAGGAGTATGTGTTTTTTAACTACTGTATCTATGTATATGTGCGTATACATGTGTGTATACGCACATATACTATAGCTAACATAGCTTCATTATAATATAGCTTCATTATAGTTATACTATAGCTAACATAGCTTCATTATAATATAGCTTCATTATAGTTTTAGAAACACTAGCAGACCCTTTCTCCCTACACTTACTGTTTATGTACGACCTTGGGCCGTTGACAGAACGCCCAGTCATAGTGTTCTCATCTGTAAAATGGGTTTATGTGAGAGTTTTCGTTCAGGCAGTGTACATACATAAAGCACTTAGCTCAGGTTCAGTAAGTACCCTATGCTCCGTAAATGTTAGTGTTTCAGCACCTCCCGAGGCCTGAAGTTAGAACCGCCTGGGCACTGTCATAAGGACAGATTTCAGGTCTTCACAGAGACCCTCGGGTAGCAGACACCTAACGTGGGGAATATTTTTTCTTTTTTTTAAGCTTTCCAGGTGAGTCAGATTATGACTTGGTTTTTAAAATAATATATTTTATTGATTTTTTATAGAGAGGGATAGAGTCAGAAATATCGATGAGAGACATTGATCAGCTGCCTCCTGTGCGCTCCCTACTGGGGATGTGCCTGCAACCAAGGTACATGACCTTGACCAGAATCGAACCTGGGACCCTTCAGTCTGCAGGCCGACGCTCTATCCACTGAGCCAAACCGGTTTCGGCATGACTTGGCTTTTAAATCAGTGTTTTTCAACATCTGGCAAACTCAATTATATCTTTTACTTGGTTCCACCTCCAGAGATTCTCATTTGACTGGTTTTCCTCTCCTCTTTATTAGTATGTTGTGTAATCTTCCCCAGTGAGTCTAATCTACCCAATATTGTGAACCAACAGCAAAATAAGACGTTGCTGAGTTCAGTCAAGATTCATTGGGATTTTATGTGCCAGTCACTTTGCTGGGCTCTGGTTATGAGATAAATGCAATCCAGTTGTCCCCCTTAATGAGTGCCCAGTCTTACAGGGTAGAGTGCCAGGGAGGTAGTCCCGGTGCATGGTGTGTGGTGAGCAGCAGTCTGTGGAACAGCAGGCATGTGTGGGTAGGAGGGCACCCTAGGTGAGATGACCTGGCGGAGCTGGCACTGAACTGTGCCTTAGAGCACAGGGGGAAGTGGGCAGGAGGAGGAGGTAGGAGGGCAGTCCAGGTAGAGGAAACGGACTGGAGGCCCTGCATGGCCTGTGTGGTGATGTAGGAACCAGCAGATCCGGGCAGAGGAGGAAGGGCCTGGCTTATGGATGCCCTTTTGTGCCTCATGGAGGAGCTGGGCTCTGTTGTCAGGACTCAGGGGCCCACTGAGGGATGGGAGCCAGAAAGCGACACCGGGCTTGTGTCTTCAGAAAGATGATTTCTGCTCTGGAGAGTGGAAGGGACAGGTTGGCAGCAGGGAGTCACTAGCAGCTCCTGAAGAAGGGCACTTGCTGTTTCCTGTGCCTTTTCCTGAAGGGCCCTTTCCACTCTCAGAGCTCTGCCTGATGCACTGCCCAAGGCCCCTTCTGCTTCTGTCCCACCCGGTACTCTCCTCTCAGCACCTTGATCGCTGCCTCCTGGCACTCAGCATTGTCCATCGTTGTCTCATTCCTGCTCTTCCCTGATGGCTCTGTCTCCCTCCCTAGACTGTAAACTTGCCGAGAACTTTTCAGGTTTACCTCTGTATCCCCCATGCTCAGCACTGTAAAATAAATCCGCGGGGAAGGAATACATTAACTCCTGTAGTGAAGGTTGACCGTGGGCCTCCGAGGGGAGGTGGTGGAGTAGGCCCTGGGATGGAAAAGATGCTCCCAACCGCATCCTGCTTTCGGGGCCCTCCTCCTGCTCTTCTGTGGGGCCTGTCCTTGGCCTGGCCCCCTACTTCAGGTTCCTGGCTTCCCTTCTGGTTTGCCTGGAGCCTGGTGTTAGGTCTGCAGGTTCCCCATGTGCTCACCCCGCCTTGTCCCCTTGCCCCTTTCCCAATGTTGGCTGGCCTTTCCCACTTGCTTCCTTCCTACATGGCATCCAGTGTCTGGACTTGCGGCTCTCCTTTCATGAAATAAGATCTGTACCTGCCAGCCAGCTCCTCTGAGAGCTTCCTGGAGTCCATGACTAGGGGCCTCATGAGCCTATGTGTTCTCCGAAAAGCCACCCCCAGCCTCCACCATTGTTTTAGTTTCCCACTGGCCTGTCTGGCCCCAGCGTTTTCACTGACCGGTGACAAGGCCTGGCCGGCTCCCAACTGGGGGCACTTCTCTGCAGGACCTCTTTCCCATCCTCTGTTCCTTTGCTCTCAGGGCTGAAGGATGTCTCGGACCAGTCCTATCCCTGGATTCCCAGCAGTCCCTTGGTCTCTCCTGACCTGCAAGCATCCTGCCTCTTATTTCCCCTCTGAACTCTAGGTCACTGGTCTTTCTGGTGGGGTTTGGAAGCCTTCACTAATGGGCTAATAGAAGACTGCCCTTCAGATAGTTCCTGTTTCCCAACTGTCTTCCTCCCATTGCAACAGGGCCTTGCCCAAGGATAGGCTGGAGCCCAGTGCAGTGAGTCTCCTTTCAGCCTCGCCCTCTGCTGTTGTGTGGTTTTGTTGGCTCCTGTGCTTCCCTACATGGCCACGGGGCACTCATGGATAACCGGGCACATACATCTTCTGGCTCCAGGGCCACAAGTCAGGGCTCCCAGGGAGAGGCTGTCGCCACCACCAGAGAGAGCTGACCGGCCTTCTCCCCCACCTCTACCTGAACCGGGAGATGGGGACAGAAGGGGGAGGTCTCAGGGCTGGGGCAGCCACCTAGGCCTCCCTGGGTGGCCTACCCAGCCCCCCTTTTCTTCGATGCCCTCTTGGCAGCCAGCTTTGCCCCATGGGGAGGTGGGTCCCTCCCCCAGGGCAGCCTGGGTCTCCCCGTGAATTTAAACTGCTTTAAAACAACAACAGAAACCTTAGAAGAGCATACTTGAAAGTGAAATCCATGTAATATATTATGAATTTAATTTTGATCCCTCTGGCTTAACGATCACTGTTAATTATCTTTTTTAAGTGGCAAAAAGCTTAATGAAAGAAAAAAGAGGGCTTCTGTTTAAGGGAGAATGAGATTACACTGGGGACATGTGCCATCGTTCTTTGTGCATTGAAAAGTCACTTTAGGTTATAGTTAAAAAGGACAGCTTAATTTTTTGATGTGAGTACTAATTTAACATAATACTTCTATGTGAAGTATTGCTCTTAGGTCTTCACACGGGAACTCATTCAGTTCTCTTTTATCCCAAGAAGTGGGTGCTGCTGTTATTCTAATTTTACTGATGTGGAAACTGAGGCACAGGAAGGCCACATAACCTCCCAGGGCGTGTGACTGGTGCAGGGGAGAGCCAGAACCCCTGGGCATCAGGCTCTGGAATCCTCACAGCCAAATCACACTGTCTGCACCTCCGCTAGGCCCAGGGTCCTTCACGGGTCACTGTACCCTGCAGGGACGGTTGGCAATGTCTGGAGACAGTTTATGTTTCACAGTTCCTGGGAGGGGTATATTGGCATCTAGTGGGTGGAGACCAGGGAAGCTGCTAATCACCCCACAATGCACTGGACGGCCCCCACAGCAAAGAACCATCCAGCCTATATGGCCCTAGTGTGAGTATAAGAAGCCCTGGCTTAGGCATTTTCTGTCACAGTGGAGAAGATGACATGACAATGTTTATTTTATTTTATTTTTAAAAAATGTTTCTCAGGATAGGAGAAAATGGTGTTCTGAGTGAATGTTTCCCCTTCTGGGGAAAGCATTTGTTCAGTCCACATGCTTACATTTGAGCACCTACTATGGGCCAGGCCCAGGGCTGGGTGCCTGAGGGTTCATGCATCAGAGTGTCAGCATTCCACTCCCGAGGGCAGATGGTTTAGAGCTGGGTTCCAGGCTCATTTGATATGTGCCTTTGGGATGACAAGTGCTTTTAATGTCAGACAGAGGAAAAGGTGATCCCATCTGTAAATTTCCCTGAAGAAGCATGAGGCAGGCAAAGCCACGAGCAGGAAGGTTTTGTATTGTGGCCAGTGTTTGGTTTATCTGCGTGCGTTCCCTTAGTTTTCAAGAAGCAGGGGTCCTGTCATCAAGAGGCAGGTTATCCTTATCAGCGAGTCCGGCTTCTGTTTTTGTGAGTAGGATTTGATGATGGTCATGAACAGACCAGTAGGAGTTGCTCCTTCATACTGATACCCTTTGCTTGTCCAGTAGATTAATCAGTCGCCAGTCACTGTTGCAGGTCTGGTATCTCCTTGACATGAGTGTGTGGCCAGGGAGACTGGCTGACTAGATGCGGGTGGCACAAGAGCTCAGGCCTGCTTCTGAGTGCAGTGTCCATGCTGTCCCTGCACTGGCCACACAGGTTTTATACAAGCAGACCAGAGGCAGCAGCTCCTGGAAAGAACTTGCTTTCGATCTGTTAAATTTTACAGCAGGTTTATGCTCTCCATACTTATTCTCTTTCAAATAAGTGATAGGGAAGGAATATTCAAATTTTATCATATAGAGCTCATTGATTAAATATTTTCCCCTTTGGCAGGGGGATGTGAACTTAGAAAATCATCCTCCCCTTTGATTGACTCTTGAAATATTCAGCTATTCCCCTGATTAAGTAATTTTATGTTTTCCTTCATACTTTATCACCTGCTGACAGGTGATAAAGTATGGCTTATGATTTTAATTATTGGCTTATGATTTTAATTATAACTTTGTGTGCATTTCTGAGATGAAGTGCTAAATTTGACACAGAGATCAGACTAGTTTGTGTATTTGATTTGTCCAACATAATAGCTAACACATTTGAGGGCTTCTTATATGCCAGATACTGTGTTTAATCCTTTGTATGCAGTATCCTCATAATATTCTCCTGCGCTCAGTGCTGGGATTATTTCCATTTTGCGGATGAGGAAGTTGAGGCCCCGAGGTTGAGTAACTTTGACCAAAGGCACACAGCTTGGTGACCTCTGCACTTTTAATTACCTCTTGGGAGCAATTAGGAATCAGTAGTTAAAAAACACTTTAAAATTATAACTGTGAGAACAATAAACATTAAGGAGATTACAGTTATATCTAAGTATCTAAATATCAGCATTATGGATTTGATTGAGGTTTGTCAATCTACTCTGGAATAAAACTGAAACAAATATAAAACAAAACTCCTCGCCCTGACTGGTTTGGCTCAGTCAATAGAGCGTTGTCCTGCAGACTCAACGGTCCCAGGTTTGATTCCAGTCAAGGGCATGTATCTTGGTTGCAGGCACATACCCAGTGGGTTGTGTGCAGGAGGCAGCTGATCGATGTTTCTCTCTTATCAATGTTTCTGGCTCTCTATCCCTCTCCCTTCCTCTCTGTAAAAAATCAATAAAATATATTTAAAAAACAAACAAAAAATCAAAGCTCCTCTCTACATATTTGGATGATTGAGCTAGCTTTCTAACCCTGAAGCTGGGTTCCTCCCCCCTCCCTCCCGAGAGACAGGCTTTCAGGACATTTCCACAGATCGCTGCTGCTTCCAAGCTAGGGAATCTGCCTTAATCCAAACAGTGACATTTATGTTCTGTTTCTTCCCGAATGTAAATTTACTGCTCTAGAGAGAGAGTATTATTTGGGAGAGAAAAAGTTTAATGCAATGGTTTAATTTTTAGAAGTATAACTTTTACTTACTGTTGTTTTGTGATTTTTTTTTTAATAGTCACACCGAGGAGAAGACTCAATGGGAACATCCGAAAACTGGAAAAAGAAAACGAATAGCAGGAGGTTTGTATTTTGAGGTCATAAAGCAAAGCCTTTCGCATGTAAAGCTTTAATCAGATGAGAAAACATCCCAGGCAGGGAGGTGACAGGTCATGGTGTCATTGTGGGAAGGCCCTCTGATAGCGAGCCAGCAGGAGCTGGACTCCCACTCCCAGGTGCTTGTGGGATTTGGCAGAAGGAGGTGATGAGGTCTTTGGGTGGAGTGTTGAGGATGATTTCTTGCCGGACTTAAATTAAAGAATATAAAAACAGTAGAGGCCTTTGACTCACATTTACTAGATTTTCTTATAGCTGCACCGATTGTAAACTTGTTCTTGGTGCCTGTTGTGGAATTAAATATACCAATGTTTGATGGGATTCTATCGAGGTCGCCATGACTTATGGGTGCTTTTGAAGAAGTGCATCACCCATGGAATTCTATATAATAAAAGGCTGACATGCAAATAGACCGAATGGCGGCATGACATGCACGGACCACCAGGGGGCGTGCGTGGAACATGGCGGGTGTTGGCATCAGGCAGCAGAGCTCGGAACATGGTGGGTGTGGACTTGGCGTGATGTTGGAGCAGGTGAGCGGAAGTGCCAGACCAAGGCTGGTCACTGTCATCGGGGTGAGCCTCTGGTGATTACTGAAAATTCTTTGCTTCCGTGCTCTGCATTCCCTCCCGGCACTCGCACCTGCTGCTGGTGCCCAGTGCTAATCCTGATCGCTCAGCCTTATCAGCAGGTGCCAGTGGCGGCTGCCAGCCCTGAGGGGCGATCAAGGCAGCATCATGGCTTGCACCACTGATGGCACCGGCCCCCATCATTCTGCACTGTTAGTTTATGGGAGCAGCGGTAGTAGGAGCAGGGCTGCAGGCAGGCCACTGCAGGAGGGGCCTGGCAGGGGCATGGAGGATGGGCTGAGACCCACTCCTGTACCCACCTCAGCCTTGCGGCCCACACTTCCTTTCTAGTTGCATGAATTTAGGCACTGGGCCCCCAGTAGAAGTATAAGAAGGTATAGTTGAAGAGATAGTAATAGTATGTACCTATGGGAAAAAAATGGAACTCTATATTGAATAAAAGGCATCGTAGGTCAGCATACAGATGGTGTTGTAAAGATACATTCTGTGAATTCATTCAAGGGAGAATTCACATTGACAGCTGAGTGGAGAGTTTAAGAATGACCAAGAATGAAACAGTTTTATTTCTGAGCCAGAGGCAGAAATGTGGAGTCCGTTTGGGCTATTGGGCCTTCAGCAACTGCCACGATGGCCACACGTGACCTAGGTGTGGTCTGGTGGCAGAGGCTTCAGGGGGCAGGGCCTCTCTCTCTCCTGACCAGGAGGACCCTGCTCGGTTCACCCCACCCTACCTTGTGTAGACCTCAGTCTTTCCTGTGTTTCAGATTTGCCGTATGGATGGGAGCAGGAAACGGATGAGAATGGACAACTGTATTTTGTCGAGTAAGTATTTACATAGTAATTGTTCTCAGCCATTGTACTTTAAAAAATTTTATCATAAAAATAATATACATTGTAGAAAAAAAAGGCACAGTATATAATGTAATCTTAGCAGGAATGACTACTTTTACAATTTTTGCTTTTATTCATCCACTCTGTTTTATAAACACACACTTTCTTAAAAAAAAAAAAAAGGAAATGTACTTTGTAAGCTGCTTAGTAGCCTGTTTTTCCATGTAATGTATCTGTGAGCATTTTCACGTATCCTTCTATATTTTTCAAGAAAATGTTTAATGGCTATAGAGGATTATAGCCAGATGTTGCGTTTTCTATTTCTCTGTAGAGAGAGTGGGCACTGGTGTTGTTAAATTTCTATTATTGGGCAGCTGTACCTATAAATGATGTTTTGAACATTTCTTATCTGTAAAACTCTAATTTAGAGTAAATTCCCATAACAAACAGTAGTAGCAGCCACCGGTCTAGTACATTGTGTGAGCCAGGCGTGATTCCAGTCACCTTACACCTGTAGTAGCAGCTCATTCAATCCCCACAGTGCCCCAGGGGAGGCAAGCGGCCGCAGGCTGCCCTGGCTGGTCACTTTACCTCCCCGGGCTGCCGGAGTGGTGTGCTGGCTCATGTTAACACAGCCCTATGGTGGGAAAGCCCAGATTTGTTACCGCCGTGTAAATACTTTCACCACAGCCCGTTCCAGGCTCCCAAGCTGAAGTCGCCGAGGAGTTGGGGAGAGAGATTTATGCACATTTGGGCTCTTGCAAGCCCGTGTGAACTGGGTCCGGCAGAGCACCGCTCTGTTGTCTGTGTTTAACCGTGGAGTGCAAACGTTTATCTGGCAGCTGTGGCTATAATCACAATGAAAGTTAGATTATTCTTTGGTCTTAGCATTTATAGGATAAGTATTGTTATAAAACTATATGTATGTTTACAAATCATGAAATCTTATCTCTTTCTGGAAAGTTCCTACTAGTTTTTAAGATATTTGGGGTCTTTATCTCAAATCCCAAGAATTTAAAATACAATAAATACTTTGCGTAAGGAATAACCTGTTAATCCATGTGTCCAAAATATATTTTAATATTGTTTCTACAATATTGAGATCAATTCCACATCAAAATTAGAGTGCTTGTAGGAGGTATGAGTACAGTCTTAAAATTAGAAACTTAGTAGTTGGTCAGTTTCATGTTTACTGTTGAGACTTTACCATTTTGTGTTTTCTATTTCTCTGCCAATCTTCTTAGGCCCTTGCAGAGGGCCAAAGATTTAATTGAAATCTAAAAAGAATGACTGACAGATCTTTTAGCCACATTTACATGAATTAAGAGCAAACCTAAAGCCTTCTTCTCTTTTGAGATTTAAGGGTAAAAGGCAACGCATAGTGTATGTTACAGCATATTATATAGGCAGTTCTGAAGGAAAGGAGTAGATGATTCTCTTTCCAGGCAGGAATGTAGTTCTTGAAGCTGGAAGTTAGACTACATGAACTTCAGTTCTTTCTGGGCTTAAGAGTAAGCAGTCTCAGTACATGAAGAATGGGGTTTGCCTAGCCCCGTGGTCGGCAAACTGCGGCTCTTTGGCCCCTTGAGTGTGGCTCTTCCACAAAATACCACAGCCTGGGTGAAGAAGTGGCATTAGGAGAAGTTTAAGTTTAAAAAATTTGGCTCCAAAAGAAATTTCAATCGTTGTACTGTTGATATTTGGCTCTGTTAATGAGTTTGCCGACCACTGGCCTAGCCTAAACTATAACATTATCTTACACCTACAGATGCCTGTGTTCACTGCTGTGGGGTCACTGCTTTCTCCTTTCTTTGCAGCCATATAAATAAAAGAACTACCTATTTGGACCCAAGATTGGCGTTTACTGTGGATGATAATCCTACAAAGCCAACCAACAGACAGAGATACGACGGGAGCACCACAGCCATGGAAATACTCCAGGGCCGGGACTTCACTGGCAAAGTGGTTGTAGTTACTGGAGCTAACTCAGGAATAGGTAGGCCACTAACTTACAGTTATTATTATTATTATTATTATGCCTGCTATAGTGAGATCTTACATAGTGATTCTCTAATTTAAAAATGTATCTATAGCATTTTCAGCTATTGCTTAGTTAAAATCCTGCTCTCTTTTAAATTCCCAGTGTTACCATGAAAGGCTGTGTAGGGGCTGACCTTGTCTTCTGTGAAAGATGCACACTCAGGGAAAGAGCGTGGCTATTTTGGTGTTCAAGGGTTAGAGACAACAGTCTCCCTTAAGAGTTTTTCACCTGGTCTGTGTGGTGTACGGACATATTCCAATTACTTGGGTTGTTGAAACCAAAATTGATTGGTTAGTGGAATAACAGAACAACGATGTATCATGATTTCGTTACTAAAGATACTGCAGGTTTCAGTTGGTCATTGAGAATACAGTGGTACCTCGAAATACGAGTGCCCTAACATACGAGATTTTTGAGATACGAGCCATCGAGCGAGCGATTTTTGCTTTGAAATACGAGTAACATTTGAGATACGAGTAATTGCACAGATCGGCCGACTGCACACGACCCACCAGTTTACCTCGACTTGAGAGTCTCATAGTTTCCCACGCTTCAAGGTTATGGAACGAATTAAACTCGTATCTTGAGGTACCACTGAATTTTCCTTTGGGCAAAGGATTTAATTTCTTTATAAAGTTGGACAATTAGTGTGTGCCTTAACCTGTAAATTAACCCTCCTAATGGCTGCTGTTTAACCACAGTGACCATCATGAGGTAGGTGGATCAAGGGGTGTTCTTCCCTTAGCACCATGGACGGTTAGGAAGTAGTGGCAAAGCAGGTGCTTGTACAGTAACTCTCCATAGGATTTCACTCTTACTTTGTCTTTGTCTCTTTACATCAATATCTGGATCTGTTTTGAGGAAGGATATGCATCTTAATTTATGGAAGACAAAAAATGGGATTGCACTCGGCTGTCTTCTGGCAGGTTCTCTCTGTCCTTTGATCACTCCAACCCCCAAAGCCCCTCCCTTGTGGATCTTCTCTTTCTTACCCCTTTATTCATGTCCTGCTCTCTTCTTTCCCTTTCTTCATTTTCAGTAATCCCTGCTTGAACCCCCAGAATCACTCCCTAGCATCATCAGCTCACGCTCAGGAGGTGAAAACATGAGTGAGAGGATTCGTTGTTGTGCATAGTCTACACTCTAATGAGCTACGGCCCCTGAACAGAACTTGTGACTGCACTTGTCTGTGAAGGCAAAGAAGCAAATGGAGTTTGTTTGTTTATTTGAAAGCATTTATTTAAAATCAATTCGCAGACCTCACCCTGGGCTCAGGATATGTTCACAATTTTCTGAATTTGTTTTGGGATGAGTTCTATATAGTTATCATTGGTAATCAAACTGATGATACTGTATTAAAAATAATGGCTAGATCCTCAGCCATCAAAGAAAAATATGTTGTGTTTATTGCACTGACTACTGTTATGTGAGGGTGATGACCAATCAATACATGTAGCAAAATTAAGAAAAAATAAGGATTTAAGTAAAAAAAAAACACAAAAGAAACCTTTTTATTTAACATTTAGTTAACCAGAAAATTGACTAAGAGATTTCATTCCTTCACTCTTCTGCCTAGACTGCTTTTTGTTTAGATAGGTGATTACTGTTGATTTTTGGCATGAGTGTTTGTACTTCGTCTGATGTTTGATAACAGACCTTCAGATGTGGCTAATGCTCTGTCAGGGATTTGCAACATCAGGCTTATGACATTGTAATCCTGGCCTAATTGAGTAGGTTCATAAAAAGAGCTATGTGGAGTTGGGTATTTAATCATGATTGAGGAGGAGGAGGAGATTCTAAGGAGGGGGGTAAGTGTGGTGTTGATCAGAATGGACCTCGAACCTCTTTGAGGAAAACCCTGGACTCTGTGCCTCTTCATAGCTCCCATGTCTCTTTGAAGACTATTCTTTCTTGATGTCCACAATCCATTTTGTGGACACTGCAAGCAGGCGTCTGTGGTCCTGACAGATATGGTAGCCAATTGTGAGGCTCAGGGAGAAAGGAAGGGATGTCGGGGAAGGTCGTAGGTACACCCGCGCTTTCTATTCAGTCACGGCCGCTATTTCCCCAGCTCCAACCTTCCCTCAGAAATTGCCTTTAACACTGCCCATTCCCTTCTCCACTCTTGAGAAGCATAAATCTAGGTGAGTGCTGAAGGCTTTTATTCTTAATTTTTAAAATAATATTGTACTGAGCATTCCAGGCAATCAAATCCTTGCAAATTACTTTCACTCTGCAGCAGTGGTGGTATCAGGCTTAAAGAAAAGAGGCTGAAGACAGGCACGGGGCTTTCGTCGTTGCTGAGTTAGCCTTTATGTCCCACGTGGCTGTCTTAGAAAGTGTCCTTGCCCAAGTAGGCTGCGGCTTCTAGATAAAGTCCTTCCTTCTACTGCTCTGTGAAATAGGCCACTTTACAAATTGCTATCACCACTTTATTTCTGCCCGTGCCAAATCAAATAGCTGCCTGCACAGGGAATCGGGCATCTTCATTTTCAAGATTTCTGGGCATTCAGGAGTCATCTCTCATCAGAGCCTTCCTTAGTCGCTCAGGGAAGCTTGTTTTCTACGTCCGAGCTGTGAATGTCTGTTCTCCTTGAGGCAGGGTAGGCTGGAACAAAACCTACCAGTATTTATTTGCAGACTGGTGACTCTGTGAATGAAAACATAGGTACCCTCATTTTCTTTACAATTCTGGTGTTTCTAGTGGTTAAAAAAAACAAAATTCCCCACAAGGCACTGCTCTGTGGAATTGCTGTTTGTCGAAGTCCTCTCTCTTGTGGAAACAGGTGATCAGGTGATGAGAAGGGGTCCCCTTTCCTTCATGAACTCTCGGTGGTGCTAGGACACTGCCCCTTCCAAGTGGCCTCTACGCAGATTTTTATCTTGTCTGCTTCTTCCCCGGCTGTAAATGATACAGATTCATATTTTGAATTTTTGATATTTGTCTTTGCTAAGGCAATTGGAAGGGCTCCTAGTTAATTCTACTAAAAAAGATCAGGGTGATTCTGGAAGGTAGAAGAAGGATTTTGAGGAGCCATCAGAATAAAACATCATAACTTAAGTGCTCTGACACCTGTGGTTTGTAGCCAGGAGTCGCTGTTGACCGGATTCAGGGCTGGCAAACTACAGCCCACAGGCTGAATCTGACCCGCCGCTTGATTTTCTAAGTCAAGTTTCATTAGAAACAACCATTCCCATTCACTTCCATGTTGTCTGTGGCTGTTTACATGTTACAAGCAGAGATTGGTGATTATGTCAGAGACCATACGTTCCACAGAGGCTAAAATGGTTACTGTCTGGCTCTTTACAGGAAAAGTTTGCCAGCCCCTACATTAGGTGATCTAACTCCTTTCCAAGTACTGTCACCCCAACAGTCTCTGAATCCGACACGTTTTAGGTAAAATTTAGATATGTGGGATGTCCTCAGGCCACAGGAAGATTGTGGCAACACATCCGATGTAACTGCTGGCGACATCCCACCAGCATCCTGCACCCCTGGCCTCAAGGCTGTTTCCCCCTAGTTAGGGAGCTGCAAGCTTTAGGATGTTGCCTCCTCAGAAACTAACACTCTTCTCTCCTTGACCTTTGTTTGACCAGCGTTCTGAACCCGGAGACCTTTGTAGGTTGAAAGCTGTAGCTTGTGGACCTCTCTGTGTGGAGCTCAGCATCTCAGTATCCAGGGGGAAGCCATCTCTTCACCTAAAGCTTCTGCTAGACCAAGAGGCCCGGACCCCGCAGTCCCAACTGCTACCCACTAGAGGCAAGGGAGGAATTCGGTTCTGTGGGTGCTCACCTGGAATGAGCAGGAAGGGCAGGCGGTTCACGACTGTCTGCAGTTAGGGGCTTGAGGACTCTGATTGGGTGAAAATGCATGGAAATGGCTTCAACATGGTGATCATTAAATACAAGCATTATTGCAGAGTCTCAAGAGAGAATTTTTTAGGTTAGGAAATTTCTCATCATGGAAGATCCCGTAGCTTCTTTTTCTAGACACAGCCTGTCAATCAAGCTAATTTGGCTCTGCAGATAAATAGTTCATAATAAAATGCTGCCTTCTTGAATCTTAGGGCTGATGTGTCCATCGAAGGCAGGATCCTTCTAACGAGGGGTTGACTGAATGCCTGAATGTGGGACAGGCCCGCCCTGTTTGCTGTTTCTTAGTGGGGACAGTTGTTGAAACTCATGCAGATAGTTTCAATGAGCTGACAGATTTTTCATAATTGTATTTAAGGCATGAAATCCAGGTTTTGTCAAACATCCATCTTAAAACTATTAATTAGGAGCAATTTAGATATTTTCAGTCTAATGATGAGAAAACTTTCTTAATTGCTAATCTTACATCAGTAGTGGGTAAATCTGATTATTAAGTCTCTTTCAGAGTTTAGCAGGATGAGTTTCATAATGGAGCTATGTCTAATGTGGCTTTAAATCTAGAATAGCCTGAGCTGGTTTTGGTTTTGGAGTCAGAGGATCCATTGAAAAGAACAAAATTTTTTTCTCCTTGAACAAATACAATCTTGGTACTTTGGTATATACCAGTAAAATATATTTTAGGATTGGCACTTCACTTTTCTATGTAGTCATTTTCCTAAGGTTTATTATATGGATGCTAATATGTGTGCATATATATGCATATGTATGCATGTGTATACATACACATACTTAAATTTCAAAATTTATGTATTGTGAGAGGTACAAAGTCCATGTGCGAACTATCAAAGTCACCCCTAAATTCCCTTCAATGAAGGTACCAGATTTTCCATGCCTGAAACCCAAAATGTACAGTATAATTTTGAAATTGGTGGTTTGGGCTTAGAGAACCCTTTTGTTAAAGCTCAGGGTCTTGTTCCTAGATCATGTGTTGTAGTTACAGTGTGAAGTATACTTGCCATATTCTTTTATCCTGAAAATCATCACCATGATGAATTCATATGTAGTGTCAATTCTTCCAGTTCTATAGTAATATGAGAAAATTGCTTTTCTTCCCATAAAAAAGTATATTCTCAAGATTTTTAAATCTACACTTTGCAATTATGAACTAGACTAGTTTCCTTTATACCTTCAGTTCTTTGTTTTTGTTTCCACACCTCATGTTACAGAACTTTGCCTTTCACTTTCTCCAAAACATCCCTTGAATTTGAGACTAGCACTAACTTATAGTCCTTTTCGTGGTTAAGACTTCATTGTAGGGGATCATTTACCCTTGGGATCCTCAGATGTCTGATTACAATTTCTTTTCGAATTGTCAACAAAACTTAAACCAGTGGGATCTTGGCATTTATCTTCTTTTAAAGAACCCGGTGCTCATTAAGTAGAGGACAATTCCTGTAATAATCTAACCTTTTGGTAATTTAAACTCCCATTTTAAATTAAAAACATTTGTGACTGCTTTTCTTTTATGCTAAAACATATCTGTTTATTACAAGTAAAATGATTTTGAAATCGAATTGTTTTGAGTAATTATTGAGATTTTTGACTATCTTGGAAAAAGTCCTTGAACGATTGTACGTAAAAATTGAGATTGATTATCTTATGAATTAAGCAACCGTTTTATATTTGCGATTCTTGGACATTGATTATGCATGGAAATAACATGATCAGAGTATTTGAGAAACTTTTATATACTTCTTTCTAAAAAGACTGATTGAAGTATTCTAATGAGTCTCATCTCATAATTTGGGCAATCTCATAAAAAAGTTATTTAAAAATATTAATAAGTAATATATAGAGAGTAATGTATAAATAATATATCTGATCTCAATTGAAACTTTTTTGTTTCACAAAATCAGTTGAATTCCATACTTGCATGTAGGTTTAGATTTTAATTTATTTGTTATAGTGCCAGCATAACAGATGAGAGTTATATAAGCTATTGTTCAATGACAAAATGCTCCAGAGCCCTAATTTAAAGAGAATATTTAAAAATATGATTTTTATCCTGATTGATATTACAAGGGTTATATAAGGTTTTAAAATATGAAAATTATTTTACATAATATCTAGTTTAAATAATTTGATCTTTTGCTTTTACGTAATACAATGACATAGTCGTCATGAAAGGAAAGGTTCCACATATTTTCCCTGTAAATTAACCTGAAAGAGAACCATCTACTTATATGTTTTCTCCACTAGAGGGCTCTGTTGCCCTTTGGAATAGTCACACAAAAGCGGTATCATCTCAATGTAGTTTTCCTCCTCTCCAGCCAGGCTTGCTTTCATTTTTGTTAAATAATGTCTCTTACTTTTCTAACATATCTTCTTGCTGAAAGAGTTCAAACTGAAGACTGTTACTAGTGTCATGTTTGTTTCTTTTTACTTCTCTCCCACTCTTCCCCCCTTTTTTTTTTGTTTTTTGGGTGTTTTTATGGCATAAAATGCCAAGGATGAAGAGATCCATTTAATAAAAAGGTCTATTGTATTCAGGGAGCAGCCTGTCCTGCCAAATTACACAAGGGCATGTGTTTTCACGACATTATTGGTTTTGAGTATGCTGTCCTATCAATAATGTGATTTTTTTTTTTCCTAAGTGGAAATTTAAATATTTAAATACGGGTGCTTCTGTTTCAGGTCATTTAGAATGCCTTGGCGAACTTATACTTTTTTTCTAAGAATATAGAATTTCCCTGCCCACCCAGTATTATATAATTTATTATAGTTAGATTGTTTATTAATGATATGTTCTTGAATTAGAAGAAAATGTGCCCTTAAGTAAGAGAGGGCACATTGAACCAAATACTTAATTTGAACCAAATAGCCATTACTCTACACATATAAGATCTTAAGGAGAGTAATTTTTATCTTGGCTCCATAACTGAAGTTTGAGGCAGCCCGTTAATTGCATGCTTCAGTTCTCAAACAGAAATTTGGCCCAGAAAAGAAAAACACTTTTGGCTTTATAAAACTGCTTATTTTCAGATTTTATATGGGGATAAAATGAATACACTGTACCATATTACATTTATTTATATTATTCTTTCTCTCAGCAGCCTACTTTTTCTCTTTTGAAAATGAAAGGGTCTGAAAGCATTGTGAATTTACTTGTAACATTGCAAACTATTTCACCAGAGTAAAGATATTTTGGTCATTCATATACAGATATATTTATTGTTTATCAAATAAACGTTGTTAAAACTAGATGGTTATTCTGGGAATTATTACAGATTTTACAGTAAAAGACATGTTGACAGTTGAAGGTCACTTATTTAACACGATGCAGCCCACATTCTTTCCTGCACTTTCTGAAGCATATACAGAAACTTCATATGTGAGTCCTGAACCTTTTGCAGAATAACATTTGGGGCCCAATTGGAGGGCCTTCTTGCAAAGATTTCTTAAATAAAGAGCTCCAGTAGATTGATCAAAAGCTACAGTTTCTTGCCTACATTCCTTATCTTCCTTTTGCTTAATAACCCTGCATTTCACGAAGTGCCAGTCTTTATCTACACCAGCCTAACTAAAGGAGGTAAACAGGAAGTGTCCTCCTATTTGATGATTTGTGTGACATGGTTAGACTCTCATTTTTTCTAATCTGTGAGTTATTTCTTTACCAGGCTGTGGCGCTTGGTTTTCCTGATCCTCCTTGTTAGAAGCCATATTCAAATGGTGTCACCTCTGAAAGCAAATTGAGGTTTCCTTACTGGACTCTGAGAGGAGATCTGGCATTGTGTGCATGTGCAAGACAGACAGACAGGAGAGAGTTTATGTGGGTGAGATGGGGTGGGGGACGGGGAGAAGTTATCCCAGTGTTTTACTATTTCTCCCTAGATTGGGGGAGGGATGGATGAGTGGGGTGGGAAGAGGGAAGAATTACAGAGGAACTAGCAAAGTGGATAGAGCCAGTCCTTACATATTAATGAATTATCTCATACAAAGAGCAACAAAATCAGAACCAAAGAAGTTTCTTGTGTAGTCATGTGGAAACGAGTTAAAACTAACAAAACATTTTTCATTATCATTCCTACCTCTAAAATTTGCTTAATTATTCTGGAATAATTAGTATTTACTGATCACTGTAAGGCTATCTTATGTCGCTAGCTCTTTAGAATATATAAAGGTTCTGCACACATTGTATTTCATTCTCCCCACAGCGCTCCCAGCTATCTTGAAATAGTGTCAGGATGAAAGCACAGAGGGGTGAGGTAACTTCTGAGAGCGCACAGCTCCTGAGTGATGCGGAATTAGAGCAGAGAACTTCTCACACCATATCCGGGTCCTCTTTGTTCTATGTGCTGCCTTCTTGTTTCAAGGAACAGTGCACACTCTGACCAAGCTCTTCCCAAGCAGCTCATCCGATCTGAAATCCACAGAGTTACTTTAACGTCAGTGAAAGCCCACTCTGTGCCAGGCTGTGTGCTGGGTGTGGTGTCTGTAGGGAGGGAGGCAGATAGGATCTCTGAGCTGCTGGGTGGTCATGAATAAGTGCAGACACTTTCTCCACCCAGTTCCCCTTTGGGGTTCCTGTGAAATGGGTGGGAGGGGCGGGGAGAGGAAGAATTACAGAGGAATAGCATTTGTCCAGTTTGTGTTTATGCCAGGTGTGAGGCTGGATCAGCTTTACATGCCTTCTCATAAAATATTTTAAAATTATATGTTCTTGTTATAAAACTAATTTTTTTTTTCATGGGAACCTTAGAAAATGCAGAGACATAAAAATAAAGGCTAATAAGAAAATCACATACGAACCAGAAATAACTTAATATTTACCATATTTTGATTCTTAGCATGTTCCCTTTCTTTTCCTTTGTGATTTTCCTACTTAACTGTGGTTCATGAGCATTATTTCCTGCTGTTGACTATTCTACATCATCTTAAGCGGTTGCATAGTATTATCCTATATGTTTCTAACCAGTCTTTTGCTGTGGCACATTTGGGTGGATTTCAGCGTTTTGATAATGGTAGAATGGAGACGAGCATTTTGTAATTAAGTGTTCTTACCTATCTAAGACTATTCTATAGTTTTATTTCCTGGAAGTAGAGTTGCTGAATCAGGGGATTTGTTCCTAACCTTAATATCTTGGCTGATTTTGTCAAACCACACCCCTGGGAGCTTCTACCAATTGAATGCCTCGCATCCTTGCCAACCTTGGCAATTAAGATTTTTTAAAAAAGTATCCCTTTAATTTTCATGTCTCCGATTGTTAGTGAGATTGATCAGCTCTTCCTGCGTTCCTCCATTTGTATTTACTCTTTTATGAATTGCCTTTTCATCTTCCATGCGCAACTATTGGCTATGTATTGATTGCTAATTGATTGCCTGATTCATGTCGTATAATTTAATTTTCAAAATGTTCCTTTCTCTTAGAAGTTAATTTATCTCACAGTGTCTATTACTTTAAGTACATATTCAATCTTGTGATCAAGAGGAAATTCATGAGAAAGAAGTTGGCCTAGCTTCCCAGCCTGCTCACTAGAAACTTTTAAGCATAGAAGTCTCATCTGTCACCCCAGCTACAGCTCGGGGTCATGGGCACTGCTGCTGAACGCCTGCATTTCAGGAGGGAGCACCCCAGAAAACACACAGTTGGTCGGCTTGCAGTGGCGGTTGAGTCCTAAGAGATAGCACAGTAGGTGACATTTGGTTATTCTGGCTTTGCCGATTTCCCCAGATCGGCTCTTCGTGGCCATAGCCACTCTTCAGAGCTCTTCTGTGCATTATCTCACTCGATGAGCCTGGCTCCTGCGTGGTGAAACTGTACCACGGCTGAAAATAGCTCTGCTGACAGTCAGGGGAAGCTGGATAGGTGGCGGGTTTCTGTCTGGAGAGGCGGCAGAGGGTGCAGGAGAGGGAATACTGACTCGGGAAGCAGACGTGACCTAGTTTTGAAACCTGGCCTCACCACATCCCCTCTGAGTGGCTTGGGGCGAGTTACCTTCCTTCTCTGAGCCGCGGCTCCACATCTGCGAAACGTGGCCGATGTTTCTGCTCGGCAAAGATGGGAACGCCGGGGTGCCCAGGGGATTGCCTGCTCAACATTGCAGGCACTTAATAAATTGTCGTCATTGTGGGGATGGGAGGCCAGGCTATCCAGTTACTGACATTAGTTTGGTGTTTTCCTAGCTTCCTGCTTCTTGGATCCGCAGAAGGCTGCCTTAATATCTGTGGGTTTGTCCCAAAATGACCTTTCCAAATCACTGTTTTAGGCATTGACTTGTTTTTAGTAGGGAAGGAAACATTTTAGACTTTTTTGTTTTCTTTGGAGGTTAGATAGTAGCTTCATGTAAAAACAAAAAAAAGACTCAATAGAAAAAAAAAAAGGACAAGGTTAATTTTGTGTTGCAGTCAAGAAAGAAAGAAAGATAGTTAAACTTGGGTCTGGGGGAGACTGGGAGGAAAACTATTACATCTTAAATGGATGCATCCCGGCAACATCTTTATTATGAGAGTTTGGCATCAGAGCACGTATGCTCCCTAGAGTTTAGGATGGTTTATAGGACTGCCTGGGACATTAAGCATCAGAATCCAACCTCGCTGTCCAATTTTCTTGATCATGCCAAAGAATGTGTCATTGGATAGAATTTTATCAGCACTTGAAAAGGTATGATGAGTTATATCGGAGACCATTGGGACTTGTTAGAAGACTGGGCCATGAGACAGATTGTCATTAACTTACGTGACCTAAGGCAAGTCACTTAACTATTTTGAGCCTCCCTTTCCTTATCTGTACAATCCAGAGGATAATAATTTCCGTCACCATTTTGTAAGGATCAACTAAAACACAGCATGCGAATGCGGTAATGGAGAGAACACTGTGGTTGCTTGCAGTTGGGAAAAAATAACCCAACAGTTGTCTGCAAGGAGGAAGAGGATGGAGAGCGGAAGAGAGTCGTTTTAATCCCTAATGGACAGAGTAAAAGAGGATCTCTGGATACTTTCTGTCAGGATATGCTGGCGTCAGGTAACTTCGTTGTGCATCCGGCAATCGATTTCGTGGTGATGACTAGACAGATCGAAAGGATGCTGTCCCATCCAGAGTTGACATGCTGCGCGACTTTAGCCAGAGACTTAGAGGCGGAAAGCTTTGGAGGCAGAGATGCGGTCGGAGGTGGCAGTGTCAGTTCTTGCCTAGCACATTTTGTCCTTGTTGGCTCACGTTCCCACTCGCCAGGCCCTTCTCCCCGCTTCCCAGGCAGAGCTAATACAGACGTAAACGGGAAGCGTGAACTGGGTGCCTGTTTGCTTATGTGACATCAAAATTGCCGGCGACATCTTGATTCTGGAAACGGTTTTGCCGGTGATCACACGAAGCAGAAGAATGAAAATAATCAATCTCTTTCAAACGGAGAGACTCTGCTGCGTCAGCCGCCAAAGCCCGGGAGGATGAAATCTCAAAACTTGTTTCATCCTTCACTCTAGTGCCTTCAGCTTTTCTGCACGGCCGTGTGGTCCAGCGGGGCGGCCATGGCTTCTAGACTCAGCAGCGGGGGTGGGTGCAGAGGCGTCTAGCAGCCCAGGGATCGTCACCGCATTCCAAGTTGGCATTAGAAAAAGAAATAAAAAAAAATGCCGTTACAACTTTATTAGCAAAGGAAGTCTCAATTCGAAGCTCATGTACAGTTACCAGACTGAGTGTTTGACAAGGTGGAGAGCGCTGTAAGTGGTCCATCTGGGGAAACATCTCAGGCAGGGAGAGAGGCAGGTTTCTGGCAACGCTCACCAGCCTCGGAGCCTGACGAGCTGACTGGTGCCTTTCCCTTCCCAGATGCAGCATTTGCAGCTGGCCCGCTGTTCCTCCCGGTCTTACTGCCTGCTGTCCTGACCGGGGAGGGACTCACAAGAGGAGAGCAGGAGTGTCTGTGCCATTATCCTGGCAGTCTTACACACACCCGCGTGCACACATGTACATCTAACATTTACATGCTCCTTACACGTCCCTTATTTATTAGGACAACACATATTTATTAGGTTCATAGAGGTCAGACATCCAAGATCAGTTTCATGGGGCAGAAGTCAAGGTGTCAGCAGGGCTGGTTCCTGGAAGCACCAGGGGAGAGCCCATTTCCTTGTCCTTTTTTTTTTTTTTTTTTTTATAAAACATATTTTATTGATTTTTTTTTTTACAGAGAGGAAGGGAGAGGGATAGAAAGTCAGAAACATTGATGAGAGAGAGACATCGATCAGCCGCCTCCTGCACTCCCCACACTGGAGATGTGCCTGCAACCAAGGTACATGCCCCCGACCGGAATCGAACCTGGGACCTCTCAGTCCGCAGGCCAACGCTCTATCCACTGAGCCAAACCGGTCTCGGCTCCTTGTCCTTTTTGAAGCCTCTAGTGCCTTCTGTGTTCCTTGGCTTGGGGTCCTTCCCTCCACCTTCACGGTGCATCACTCCACCTTCTGCTTCACCATCACATCACCTTCTGTGGAGTCAAATCTCCCTCTCATGTGGTCCCGTGTGTGCTTACATTTGGGGCCCATTTGGAAAAGCGAGGATAGTCTCCCCGTCTCAAGACCCGTGCCTTAAACATGTCTGCACCGTCCTTCTTGCCATGTAAGGCACCCTCAGGGTTCCAGGGATTAGATTGTGGGCCTCTCATGGGGACCAGTCTTCAGCCCAAGCCAGAAAGTGGTGCGTTACCTCCAGGAACTCTCTCAGCGTTAGCGTCAGAGACGTCTATCCACGTCTACCTTATCCCTCCCTCACTGGTCCTCCGGGCTGGGGGCTTTTGTCTAGAAGCACTCTGGCTCGTGGGCCTCAGCGTTCTGCATCTGGGAGCAGCCCCCCGCTGCCTCACGTCCTCCAGTTTGAGCAGGAACGTCACTGTCTTGCCACTGAGTAGCTTGGTGTCACGGGAGAGTGTTTAAGGGAGGGGGGCATTTTCATTCTGCTCATTCCTCTCTCTGGGGGCCATCTGGCCAAGAGTAGAGCTCCCCAAACAGGGCAGAGGTTTGTGGCCTCGATCTGGCCCTCAGATGATTTGTGGAGGCCACACAACAACGGCCCGTAGTGTTTCTTGTTTGGATTTAGCTTATTTGCCAACATGTTAACATCTTGACTTCTGACTCTTGAAGGTTCAGAGAGCTGGGAACACTGAGTCCCCGTGTCCACCAAGGGGAATTGCACTGAGCCTGAGCCACGCTGCCCCCTACAGGCTGTTTCCCTGCAGGAAGGCAAGAGTATGTATCTCACTTGGTCACGTTCCATTACCTGCCAGGTCCTTTTGGAGGCTGGCGGGCTCACGTGCCCGCAGGCCAGGCCCTGATCCTGGTTGGCTCATGCTCCCGTTGGCCAGGTCCTTCACCTCGCTTCCAAGGCAGAGCTAATAGGGGTGTAAATGGGAAGTGTGAACTAGGTGCCTCTCAGTTCCAGAGCCCTGTTTAGGGTGTGCAGTGAGGGCTGCATGGAGCGTGCGGACTGGCTGGCTCACTCCCACAGACACACCTTTTGTGTGGTCATTTGTGTAGTCAAACATTCGATGACTACCCATTCCAGATGCTGTGTGTCTTCAGTGTCAGTACCAAACAGAATCTACCCATTAACCTTCTAGACTTACATACTAACCAAAATATTAGCAACTTCATCTTTGTCTTTATACTATAATTTTTTTTCAAACCTATACATTTCTTTTTGTACAGTATGCCTCTGAGTACATTCTAATTATTTCTGTATTTTTTAATTCGTATTTAAAAGTGCAGGACACTAAAACCTTTTCTCCTCATTCTTGAGAAGATATCTACACATGAACCACCAAATATGTTCCTGTAAATTAAAGAGAATATATATATATATTTTTAAATCTCGACTGATGCTTTTTACAGTCTTACTCTGGCTTTTCTTAGGGTTCATTTGCATGAAGGCGTCTTCTGAGTAGCCATAAGGAAGGCAGGGTGAGTGAAAAGTCGCCCTCACTAGAAGAACAATGTGTAGATTCTTGAATTTATATTAATCACAGTTCTACTGCTTGCCTTGTGGCAATAGGCACGCAGCTGTATTATGATTCTTTGAAAGCATATGCTGTGTCTTTGAATGCTCATGCTTACAGTCTATGCAGTAATGTACTGTTCAGATAATATTTGCTGGAAATTAGTGGTTGGTTTGAGTGGCACGCTTACTCCCTCTTTTTATTCTTTTTCTTTCTTTTTGTGTGTGTGTGTGTGTGTGTGTGGACAGATTTCTTTTGCAGCTCTGGCTGACTCTCCGTAGCTGGCATCTGCGCTCTGCTCGGAGTTTCGCCTTAGCCTGGAGCTCTCAGCTCTCCGTTCCTCACGCTGCTGATGGTAGAGCCGAGCCCCGCTAATGCTGGTGATTAATCTGACAGTGTATACCAGCGCGATTTTATAATTACCGTAATTCTTCTTTGCTCCATTCCTTTCCCGGCTTCTCAAATGGTGCAGCAGCTGCAGAGCACAGCATTTCAGCGTAAGACAGAGGATTGTAGCTTAAACTTCAGATTTTACATGCTGTCAGGCTGCAGGAGAAGTAGTCACCCGTCTCGATACTATTTGGATCGACAGAGTCCAAGCAAACTTTTTATTACCTCGTGTGTAAAATCTAAAAGCTAATTTTCAGAATTTTAAAATTTTAGGGAGGCGTACCCAGTCTTTAAGAATTGGCTTCTAGAGTTCATCTCCTATAGTTATTGCAAAGCTCGGATTGAAGAATTTCATAGTGGGTACTTTAAAAACACACACAGTCATATCATGTGTTTGTTTAAACTGTCCCAGAGAGGTACCTGAAAGTGAAATAATTTCAAATTAACCTTTGAAGAACAAAGGCTGATGGCTTTGTATGTCTGTAAAGCTTGAACTACCGACCCTCCCACGCTGCTCGCCATGCGAGGCTAATCACGGAGATGCCAGCTCACAAAAGCAGGGGGGAGGGGGGGGCTACTTGTAAGGCCACGAGGGGCTGAGAAGGGAACAAAACACCACAGAGTTGTCACGTGCAGAAACGAGGGAGGCGAGTGCACAGTCTGTGGAACGCTGCTACCTTCCTGACCGGTTCCGTGGACCTTGCGCCGGCCTTTGGGAGTCACACGTGTTCTCTCACACGCTCCTGGGCTGTTTTCACGAAGAAGGGCTTCATATCGGAGGCTGTGCGCGCGCGCATGTGTGTGTTCCTGTTGGTGGGGAGAGCGCGCTCTTGTGACAAATAAGAAACAGCAAACAGCGTTAATGTTGACTCTACAATTTGTGCAAATATTAGTATTGGATTTCAGAGTCCACATGCGAGCGGGATGGCTCTGTTTTAAAGCCCTCGTTAGAGAATGAACGGCTGTGACTGATGGCATTTCTGGACAGCTGTCAGAAGTCTTTATTCAGGGAATCCACCACGTCTCCAATGCTGGGCGTTGCAAAGACCACTGTCTGGGCCCACGGTACCCGTCATGCCTGCTGGATCCGACCTATCCTCCGGGTCTTTTGGGAACCATCAAGCCCTCTTCCCTTCGTTCCCTTGAACCTTTTTATTTCCCCCGTCATGACAATCGCAATGAGATTTTTCTTTTTCATTACGTCTGTTCTTCAAAGCACATCTCTGGCTCACATCTTCATTCTCTGGTTAGTTTCAGATTTTACTATAATCTTTCTATCCATTAGTATCCGTCGTTATGGTATTTAAGCTCTCGGAAGAATTTGGCAGTTGCGAACTTTTTGAGAAAATAAAGCGCTCCCTCCGCGGCTGTAACGCTCTGCTCGTGCGGAGTTAGAGACCCACCTCCGCTGGCTGAGCCTGTGGTGATGGAGATGCCGTCTGTCAGGAATGGCCAGGGCTCCTTTCCTCGTTGTGAAGAGGATCACTCCGGTTTCAGAAAGCTCGCCCGTGTGTCCCTGGTGGATGCGAGAAGAAGCGGGAGAGGGTGAGAATGTTCGTAGCATTGTCATACAGTGCCCGCCCGACACGGGTTTGAGAGAGGCAATCCAGCAGCAACCACGACACTGAGCAAGAAGTTTCTGGCGCCTTGCAGTGCTGGTGGCACAGAGGATGGGGGAGAGAAGTGAGGCACACACGGAGCGGGTTGCCTGCACGTTTACACGTCCAAATGCTGTAACAGACAAGCCTGGCTCCCCGGCGCTCTGTGAGTGAGGACAGGCCCTGGCTGAGAATTGGGGGGTGCAGGCTCTCCCTCAGGCCCCCCCCCCTGGAGAGAAGACACCCCCAATTCTTCCCCCAGGGCAGTGTTGGTCCCGGGCAGCGTGTGAAACGTGCGGCGTGGCTTCTGGTGTTTAATTCATACCATGGCGCTGCCAGCTCCCCTGTTGGTTGACAAAATGTGGGGACAATTTCTCTCTGAGAAGGGGAGGCTTTCGCTTCCTTAAAAAAATGAACGTTTCAAACAGTGTTTGAATTTCTCTCAGAGGCATCAAAGAGGACAGGGCGGGGGGGAGTTGAGGCTTTTA
>PVJN01029333.1:0-26522 GCA_004026805.1 Lasiurus borealis | reverse complement strand
ATATGGAGAAAACTCCAATAGAACAGCTACTAATCCCAACATTAATAAATGCTGGCAACAAGTACTTGAAGATTAATACAAACTACAAATAACAACTAATATCAAGGGAGGTAAGGGAAAAGAGAGGTAAAAAACAAACCAAAACAAAGTAAACAAAAAGCAAAATAAAACAAGTAGGATAACCAAAAACAATCTCACAAAAAAAGTACAAAAAATTGATATGATCACTGTTCAGACAAACAACAACAAAAGAACATAGAGAAAAACAATTTTTTGGATAGTGAAGACAAGAAGAGAGAGGTTTGAATGGACTTGGAGTAGGGGATTTGAAATTAGATATATAAGTGGGGTGAAATTTTAACCAGGTAAAAAGAAAGAATAAGAAGAATCTAAAGTTGGAAAAGGGAAAGAGAAACAAGACAATAAGATGGGGAAAGTTAGGAAGAGAGTGTTGGTATAAAGGTAGAGTTGAGATAGAGTAAAATTATGCCAAAGGAAAGATGAAAATAGAATGTAGAACTCTAATCCCAAGGTAAAATAAAGAGAAAATAAATGATACTTTTTTCCCCAAAAATGTAAAACAGTAGTAGTAATAATACTAGTTGAAAATAAAAATGTAATAATTAAAAAGGTAAAATAAATTGAGAAAAGAACAAAATAGTTTTTTTAATTAAAATATGCAAAAAATAAAAGTAAATAAATAAAAAATAAAAAAACAGAATGGGCAGTAGTGGAGGTCATTCACTTCCACTATTGTTCTGTTTGGCACTCCTGTTTCTCAGTGGGGAGGGTATTGCAATTCCCTCTGTTCCACTGCTGAGGTGTGTCTTAATCTCTTTATTCTTTTGTGATTATGCGAGAGTCAATTTGTGAGTCATTCGCTGAGTAGCAGTGTTTCGGAATTGACCTCTGAGACTAAGCAAAGGACCTCTCTAGCCTGTGCTTAGGTCCTGCTACTCTGTGGTACTCAATACCAGTTTGTTGGGATGGGTTGCCCCAGAGCTGATTCTCTGATGGTTATTCTGCGCTCCGATCCCCAGGTTCCAGAAAAACAACTTCCCCTGCAGTCTCTCAGGATGTCTCCAATTGTGTATTCCTATGTGTTGAACTTAGCAATCAGAAGCCAGGGTCTAAAGAAGAAAGAGTGCTGTCTGTGCTCTCTCCCTTCCCCGCCCCTGTTCAAGCAGCTGGGACACTGTAATAACTCCCAGGCTGTCCTTCTACCTCAGATCAAAATGGGTTGCTTTTTAGAGCTCCCCTCTGTTAATAGCTCTGAGGGTCCCCTTCCACATTTAGCAATCACACCCTGCCCTACATCCATGGATTTCTCTAGAAGCAGCTTTGCTCCAGTCCAGTTCCCACAGAGTGCGCGTCTCTGTTCTGCGGGACAGGAGACCTCACCTTATCCCAGACGAAATCTGACCTTTCCATGTGGTGTGTGGATCTCCTCTGAGTACGAGTGTTTGTGCCGATAGGAAAGCGGTGTTCTAGGTCCCCTGGCTGTTCAGTGGATGCTGCAGCTGTAGCTTTTCAGACTGCCGTAGACATCCACTTTCCCCTGCAAGATGGTGCGGTCTCTGCATTCACACTGGTGGCTCCGGGAGACAAAAACCCCGTGGCAGTGGGGCTGCCTGGTCAGAGGAGCCCCATCCAGCAGTTCCCCACCTTCTCCTGGAGGATAACTGACTGTTAACTTGCCAACCAACACTCACAGTGCAACTCTCAGCTGCTCTCTCTGTTTGCCCAGCAATAAGGCTCCAGACACAACCATCTATTCCGCCGCCATTTTTTTCCTGTCCTGATTGGGTATTATTTGCTTCCTCATATTCCAAATTGTTGACAGGATTCTCGGAACCTTCGACTGTACTGTTGAGTCCCTATAAATTATTATTTATTTCAGTTAGTGCATACTTAATGTTTGATTGGGCCTTTTTCTTATCTTTGAAATTCTCACTAAGATCCTTGAAAACCTCACTAAGTCCCTTGATGCTCTCATTAAGATCCTTGATCAACCTTATAACCATTGTTTTGAACTCTGTATCTAGTAGTTTGCTCACTTCTATTTCAGTTAGTTCTTTTTTTGGAGATGTCTTCTGTTTTTTTCATTTGTGACATATTTCTTTGTCTCTGTATTTTGGCTGCTTTCCTGTGTTTATTTTTATGTGTTAGGTAGGGTTGCTATGTCTCCTGGAATTGGTAGAGTGGCCTTGAGCATTAGGTGTCCTGTGAGGCCCTGTGGGGTCTCCCCAGTCATCTGGCTCTAGGTGTGCCCTTTTGTGGGTGGTATGCACAGTCTTGTTGTAGTTGAGCCTTGATTGCTGTTGGTGTCACTGGGAGGAATATACCTCTAGGCCAATTTGCTGTTAGAACCAGCTGCAACTACAGTGGAAGAGCCTCTGAGCAGGACACACCCTATGGAGCATTACTTGCTTCAGTGGAGCTTTAGTGCTTACTGAGTTTGCCCCTTTAGTGCTTACATGAGATATGTAGATTATAATTGGTATGGTCTAAAGCTGCCACCAGATGCACTGGCTCTGGGGTCTCCTTGGGAGTGCAAAGTCAGCCACTCCTTGGGGCCACTCAGCAGGAGCTACAGAATGATCTGTAGGTGGTTGCTACTTTGTGGGCTTGAAAGTTCCCTGGGTGAGGCCAAGCTATTTTGGGCCTCTTTTTGATAGATATGGGGCATGCTGACACCAGCTCCTGCTTGTTTGAGAGATTTTATGAAAGTCTGAAATCTGAGCTATGATTGGCCATTCATATGGAAAAGCTTTTGCAAACAGCTTGGGTAGGGCTGCAAATTGGATTGAATGGGATCTCAAGGAATCACCAGGGTGGAATAAACAGTGTGAGCCAGGCTAATGGAAGTTCAGATATTGCTGACAGTCAGCTCTGCAACAGGGAGATCTCAGCATAGAAATAATGAACCCTGTGAGCACCACTGTCTGGGAGAAATCCAGTCCCAACTTCTTGCTCCAGTGCCAGATAATCCAGTCCTGTGCCACCCCACCCCCCATCCTGCCTCGTATATCCCTGGATCCCTCTGAGCCTTTACCCCAGTGCTAGAGCTCAGAGGAACCAAGTTCGTGTAAGTTCATGAAGGGGCCCTTTAAGAGGGACACCTGGGATTTCAGCAACCTTCATGTCACGCAGTCACATCCCATAGGTTTTCACAGCCCAAAGTTGTGGGGACATCTCTTCCAAGCTCTGGAACCCTGGGCTGGTGGGGGAGGGCTGGTATAGGACTGGGACTCCTTGTTTCCCATGGGAGGCCTCCACAACCAAGATATCCCTCCTACTTAAAAGTGCCACACATAGGTGTTGGACCAGCCCATTCTGACCTTCGCCCTCCTATTGGTTTCTTCTTTACTTCTCTCATTGAGGACTTCTATTCTGCTAGGTTTCAGGAGATTCTGAATGTTCTGTATTTTAGTTGTAATTTTGATGTGGTTGTGGGAAACGGCGAGTACTGGTGTTTACCTATGCTGCCATATTGGTTCTTCTCCTGTATTGGCTACTTTAAGACTTTTTCTGTCAAAGCTGATATCTTGTCACTCCTACAGGCAGTTTCTGTTACCTGCTTTTTTTCTGGTGTATGGGTCATACTTACTTAGCTGTTTCTTTGCATGTCTTGTAATATGTTACTGTTGTCAATTATACCTCAATATAGCCATTTAAAAAAATAGCAGCCTAGTGAACCTTAGTAGCTATGATATTTTCATATGTCATGAATACTTTGTAGAATATTGTCTCTTTGTCACATATTAAGTCAGACTCATCTTTCAGGACATATCAAGCCTCATCTCCATATTAAAGTCATTTGTGACTACTGCAATCCTGACTTCTGTAGACTTTCTCTCACGGCCCCTTTATAGTATAGTGTCTTTTATTCACCTTGACTCTCACATACAGAATATCATAATTATGCCAAGACTGGTTTGGCTCAGTGGATAGAGCGTCGGCTTGAGGACTGAAAGGTCCCAGGTTCAATTCCAATCGGGGGCATGTACCTTGCTTGCGGGCACATCTCCAGTGTGGGGCGTGTAGGAGGCGGCTGATCGATGTCTCTCTCTCGTCGATGTTTCTGACTTTCTATCTCTCTTCCTTCCTCTCTGTAGAAAGTCAATAAAATATATTTAAAAAAAGAATAATATCATAATTGTACCCTCTTTGAGAAGGAAATATCTGAAGTTAAGAACACAAATCCTCCTATAAGAAGAAAATCTGGGTTGATTAAGGAAATACTGTGAATCAACATCTTACACTTTTTATTTATCTTGTGCTTTTTATTGATTTACTGCACTGAAGTAAAAGTTGTCTACTCCAGAATATTTATAATACCTACTGAGATACAAAGCCCCTAACTTTCCATATTGGGCTAAAATCAAGCATCCTTATTCATATTTCAATGTGCTGTACTTACTTCCTCTTTTTTTGAGTTTTCAGTCACTTGAAGCCTTCTGACATATATGGTCCAAGAAAATGAAAAGACCTGCCAAAAGTATATCGAACTATGGTTATCTCTTTTAGAATGTAATTCCCAAACCCCGGTTTACATGATGTCATGTCAGTATTTGTGAAACATATTTAAGTAATTTCAGAAAGTTATAAAACATGGCTAGTGTAGAACATAGTTATAGTTTATAAAGTGTTCCTGGTATCAATCACTTATACCTTAAGATATAAATTAACTTATGATAAATTTGTTAGTTTAATTTTTCCTTTTTTCTGTTCCCACCTTGAACTGGGTTCTTTGTTTTGCTACAAATAAAAATTCAATATACACTTCCTTTTTAAAAAATATTTTTAATTTATTTTTTACAGAGAGGAAGGGAGAGAGAGAGTTAGAAATATTGATGTGAGAGAAACATCAATCAGCTGCCTCTGCACACCCCCTACTAGGAATGTGCCTGCAACCAAGGTACATGCCCTTGACCAGAATCAAACCTGGGACCCGTCAGTCCACAGGCCGACGCTCTATCCACTTAGCCAAACCTGTCAAGGCTAATATACACTTATGATTCCATCCAAGATGGAGTCATAGGAGCCAGATTTACTTTCCTACCTGAGGAAAAAAAAATGCACAAAATATTTGAAAATTACTAGAAACCAGTCAACGATGGACTGGTAGAGAAAACAAAGGAAGTGAGATCTATGACTAGTCCAGATTAATGCCTTCTAAGAATTTTCAGGCCTCAGTGCAGGGAGGAGGAATCCAGGAAGAGCCCTGAGTTCAAAAGAGGAGCTGAGAGTCAGGGGAGACCAAAGATTCTAGAGTTCACAGGGCAGAGCACCATAGAGAAGAGAGATGCACAGAGAACTCTGGTGATCTGCAAAGGGACCCTTGTGAGTATTAACTAATACATATTAAAAGTAAGACTTAGAGAGAATGGAGGGTGGGTGGGTGGGAAGGGATGAACCAAGCACTTGTATGCATATGTGCATAATCCATGGACACAGACAATAGGGTGGTGGAGGCCTGGGGCAGGAGTGGGGAGCGGGCTATAAGCTGTCCATGGAGAAAAAAGGGGACATGTGTAATACTTTCAACAATAAAGACTTTTTTTAAGCAAGATCAGAAAGATAAAGCTGTCTCTGACTCACTTAACTGCATCCCAGAATAAAGTTCAAGAATATATACAGGAATTCAAAAACATCCAGTGCACAACCAGGCAGAAATATCAATGTCTAGCATCCAATAAAAAAAACTAGCAGACATGCTAAGAAGCAAAAACTATGACTCATAAAGAGGAGTAAAATCAATTAAAAGCAATCCAGAATTGACACAGATGTTAGAATTAACAAAGATACTAAAACAGTAATGGGCATATGTTCAAAAAATTAAGTAGACATGGACAATATAAAAAAATTTCAGGATTATATATCATAAACAAGTTGGATATATTCTTGGAATGCAAACATGATTCAGTATATGGAAATCAATCAAATAATACTCAACATTAACAGATGAATGGGGGAAAGCATGAGCTTTATAGTTGATGCAGAAAAAGTATTTGATAAAATTTAACCCCTTTTTATGATAAAAACACTAAAAAAAACAGGAATAGAAAAAAACTACCTCAATATAATGAAGGACATTATATCACAGTTAACATCATATTCAATGGAGAAATACTTTTTCCCCCCTAAGCTTTTTACCCTAAGATCAGGAACAAGACAAGCAGGCTCTCTTTTCCCACACCTATTTACTGGAAGTCCTAGCCAGAGCTATTAGGCAAGAAAAAGAAACAAAGGTATCAAAATTGAAAAGGAGGAAGTAAAATGATCTCTGTTCACAGATTACACAATCTTATATGCAGAAAACCCTAAAAATTTCATCCAAAAAATGTTAGATCTAATAAGCGAATTCGGTAAAATTGCAGGATTCAAAATCAACACACAGAATTCAGTTGTATTTCTATACACTAACATGAACAATTCCAAAAGGAAATTAACAAGTTTTTACAATAGCATAAAAAAGAAAACCAGATAGCATTTGAGATCAGTTTGTTATCAGTTTGGTTCAAAGAAAAAAACTCCTTTTTAAAAAATATACTGTCTTTTTATTGATTTCAGAGAGAAAGGAAGAGGGAAAGATAGAAATAATAATGAGAATTATTGATCAGCTGCCTCCTGCAAGCCTCCTACTGGGAATCAAGCCCCACAAGGAATTGAACTATGGACTCCTGGTTCATAGGTCGATGCTCAAACAGTGAACCACACTGACCAGGCTCAAATAAACTCTTATAAAAGTTCTCTAGCATCTGCCTCAACATGGATGGACCTAGTAGGTATTGTGTGCTGAATGAAATAAGTCAAACAGATAAAGACGAATGCCATATGATTTCACTTATATGTAGAATCTAAAAAAAACACATAATAAACAAGCAGAATAAAGCAATTCTCTATAGGTTGGGATGTTTCTTAATTGGCCTTTACTTGGTACAGACATAAGGAGTTTGAAGAAGCCTACCCAGGACCATCCTGTGGACCCCTGGTGTAAGGTACACACAAGGGCCCACTTTATCGCACTGGCCCCCCACTTCATAGCAAGTAAAGTTGGATGAGGTCCTCTGGTAATTCTGGCCCTCCTTGCTTTAAGTATCAGGGCATGACTTTTTAAAGCTATTCTTAGAAAATCCTAAGGTGGATCAGTGTTGAGAAACCCAGGGGTGGCTCAGGGGAACTGGTTGCTGCTTTAATTTTGGCTTTGGATTGCTTACTGAGAGACAAAATACAATCTTAAACGAGACTAAAAGAAAAAGAACACTTGCTTCCCCAACTGGATAGTCAATAGGGTGTTGACATTTGTTCAAATCCCCAAATTCTGAGTGGTAAAGATGGGTGCCAAGAGTCATCTAGTGTGGTAGTGCAGCTAGTCTCAGAAAAGCTGGCAGGAACTGTAGGGAGAAAGGCAGGACGCCCTGCAATGGGTTCACCTCGAGAGAGCAGCTATGCCTTGGAAGGTGTGATTCTAGTGGCGTCCAGTAAGCTCTCACTGGCCCTTGCTTGGGTGTTCTTAGGTGACTAAGAATCTATGTGGGGTTGCCTGAGGGAAAATTTCCTCCAGGGTGTGCAGCAGTTCTATATGGATAGTCACCACATTTGTTTTGTCTGGACACATGCACGTGAGGAGTGGTTTTCCCTAGATACTAGTATGTGTTTAGCCTCCACAGATCTCAGAATTAATATGGGAAATTGTGCTTCTCAGGCCAACAAGGCCCACCACAGTCAACCTCTCATTTATAGCTAAGATGACCAAGATGAGGATTGAAAAAATTTTTGATTAATTGATTGACTGAAGAGAGAGGGGAAGTATGGAAGAGAGAGAGAGAGAGAGAGAGAGAGAGAGAGAGAGAGAGAAAGAGAGAGAGAGAGAAACTTGCTATTCTACTTATTTATGCACTCATTGATTGCTTCTTATATGTGCCATGACCAGGGATCAAACCTATAACCTTACATATAGGAACAACACTCTAACCAACTGAGCTACCTGGCCAGGGCAATGAGGATCTTTTGATACTTCTGAACATTTGTGTACACAAGTAGAAGAAGCCAGCTATAAAATTAGGCAAGTTGCATGGAAAACATATTTGTCTTTTGAAGATTTAAAAAGGGGATTTAGATAGATGGATCAACCTATAATGTCATTTAGATGTCAACTCAATTATTTTTAAAAAATATATATTTATTGATTTTTAGAGAGAGGAAGGGATAGGGATAGAGAGAAAAACATCAATGATAAGAGGGGAAATGATCAAGCAGCTGCCTCCTTGCATGGCCCCCACTGAGGATAGAGCCCGCCATCCAGACATGTGCCTGATTGGGAATCGAACCATGACCTCCTGGTTTATAGGTCAATGTTCAACCACTAAGCTATACTGGCTAGACTACTTCTTAGTTTTAATTAGATGTTGTGGAAATGTGTGTGTGTTTTTTAATAAATCTTCATTTATTTTTTAAATAAATCTTTATTGTTCAGATTATTACAATTGTTCCTCTTTTCTCCCCCCATAGATCCCCTCCACCTGGCTCCCACTCCACCCTCTGCCCTTACCTGCCCCCCATTGTCTTCATCCATAGGTGTATAATTTTTGTCCAGTCTCTCCCTGCACCTCCACTCACCTCTTTCCCCCTGAGAATTATCAGTCCACTCCCTTTCTAGGCCACTAATTCTATTATATTCACCAATTTATTCTGTTCACCACATTTTCAAGTCACTTGATGTTTAGATTTATTTGTTGATAGATATCTATTTGTTGTTCATAATTTTTACCTTTACCGTTTTCTTCTTCTTCCTCTTCTTAAAGAATACCTTTCAGTATTTCATATAATACTGGTTTGGTGTTGATGAACTCCTTTTGTTTTTTCTTATCTATGAAGCTCTTTATTGCCCTTCAATTCTGAATGATAGCTTTACTGGGTAGAGTAATCTTAGTGGTAGGTTCATGCTGTTCATCACTGTGAATAATTCTTGCCACTCCCATCTGGCCTCCATAGTTTCTGTTGAGAAATCACTTGATAGTCCTATGGGTGCTCTCTTGTAGGTAATTAACTGTTTTTTTCTTGCTTCTTTTAAATATTCTCTCTTTGTCTTTTGCTCTTGGTATTTTAATTATGTAATGTCTTGGTGTGGTCCTCTTTGGATTCCTTTTGTTTGGGGTTCTGTGCACTTCCTGGACTTGTAAGTCTATTTATTTCACCAGATGGGGCAAGTTTTCAGTCATTATTTCTTCAAATAGGTTTTCAGTATCTTGCTCTCTCTCTTCTTCTGGTACCCCTATAATTCTGATGTTGGTACACTTGAAGTTGTCCCAGAGGCTTTTTACAGTATCTTCACATTTTTTTAATCCCTTTTTCTTTTTGCTTTTTCAGTTGAGTGTTTGCTGCTTCTTTATATTTCAAATCTTTTACTTGATTCTTGCGATCCTCTAGTCCGCTGTTAGGTTTCTGTATAATATTTTTTATTTGAATCAGTGTATGTTTAATTTCTAGTTGGTCCTTTTTCATCTCCTTGTGGATATCACTAAATTTATCCCATTTTTTTCTAGGAAATTCTTAAAAAACCTTATATCCGTGATTTTGAACTCTATATCCAGTCATTTGTTTTCCTCCATTTCTTTTGTTTGTGATCTGTTCTTTTGTCTCCGCATATTTTGTTTCTTCCCTGAGTTGGTAGTATAGCTTGGTGTGCTAGATGTCCTATGTGACCCAGTAGCTCTGCCTCCCCAGTTACCCGAGGTGGACACTCTTGGTGCACCCCTTTGTGAACTCTGTGTACAGTCTTGTTTTAGTTAATTCTTGATTGTTGTTGGTATCACTGGCGGGAATTGACCTCCAAGCCAATTGGTTGTGAGGATCAGCTGTGTCTGCACCCGGAAAACTTCTGTGCTGGACTCAGCTTTAAGACTTGCAAGATTGCAACAGCCTCTGTGCTGGGCTTAGATGTGGTGGAGCCTCAGGGCTAAGCAAATAGCTTTGGCTTCCTGTCAGCCCTGCCCTACATGGCAACCCCTGGGTCTCAGTGCCTCTGGGTAATCTCTGCAGCCCTCTCTGTGTGCATGTGTGCTTGCCTCCAGACCTCTGCCTTTCCAGTTCCTCTGAGTTTATGTGCATTCTAGGGACCCATATGAGTCTGGGTCCCCAGGGTCTCGCCCGAAACTGGGGTTCAGTGCAGTTGGACCTGGACTTCAGTGCTGTTGGTAGGTTCTATTTTCCTTCCGCTTGAGAAAGCCAGCGGCACAATTAGCAGTCAGTGCTCTGTATGTGCACTTTTGTGCATCCCCAGACCTCTGTCTTTTGCAGCTCCCCTAAGTTTCCGTGCACTCTTTACTTTTCACAACAGTCTAGACTCCCCCAAATGAGTCTCGCCTGGAGCTGGGGTTCAGTGCAGTCAGAAGTGGGGTTCAGTGCAGTCAGGATTTTCCATCTCCCTCCCGCTAGAGGAAGCTAGCCAGACCCTCCTCTATCCATCCTCTCCACAAGCGTGTCTCCATACCTCAGCTTTTTACAGCTCCTCTGAGTCTTCGTGAGTCTCTCTCTTTACTTCTAGTTATAGAATTTCCATTCAGCCAGCTTTCCTGTGGTTCTGGATGGTGTCGGTTCTGTCTCTTAGTTGTAATTTTGAAATTGTTGTATAAGGCAGCAGCTTAGCTGTTCACCTATGCTGCCATCTTGGTTTCTCCTCTTTGTTTGTTTTAATATATTTTTATTGATTTTAGAGAGGAAGGTAAAGGGAGGCGGAGAGAAAGAGAGGGGAGGGGAGAGAAATACGAGAGAATCATTGATGAGCTGCCTCCTGCACGCCAACACCAGGGATTGAGCCCACAATCTGGGCATGTGCCCCTGACCAGAACTGAACCCAGGACCCTTCAGCCCACAGGCTGACGCTCTATCCACTGAGCTAAACCAGCTAAGGCTAGACATTGTGATTTTAAGCCTTAAAATCTCAGGTTACATGTAAAAAAACTTACAGTGTACATTGAATGGGTAAACAATGGTCATAAATTAAAATAGGGCTATGGGAAACCTAAGATGGCCACTTGGTCCTTCCCTGCTTTCTGGCTCCCTATCTTTAGGTTTTTCTTTTTCTTTTTTTGGTTTATGCATCACAATGCATTTAAGTTGGACTTTAGGTGAAGAAACTTATGAGCTGACAATACTGAAAGAAGACAACTTACACCATTGCCAAGGTTTAATGGAATCACTTCAAGACAATGCCAAGTTGGTAACCATTTCCTTTAACAGAGAGCTTCCAGAAGATGAAGACTTTAAAGATCATTCACTGCCACCTGGAGATTATGTTTATTGGAAAGAACATAAAAAAAAAGATTCTCTGCCCTCATTGGAAGGACCTCCTAACAGTGAGTGGACATCTACCCTTGTCTATAGAGATCAAAAACTTGAGGATGAGACACCAGAAGTAGACAGCTATTCTAAGCCATCAACAAGGTCCATATACCTATGCACTCATACTGAACTCAGAATCCATTTTGTTTGTCTTTATCTTTCTGCTAATGGTATTAGTCATAAAAATAGTTATACTTGTTCTTTGAACTTTTCTATGTGGTCCAACTGTTTATGATTTCTAAATGTTTCTAAGATAACTGTTAATACTCTTTTCATGGTTTATGTAAATGTAATACTAGATGCCAAATACAGAAAATTGAGAGAGAAGGCAAACACTCAAATCATGATAATTCACAGGATAGAAATAATCAAGAGTATTTTTTTCACAACGAAGATCCTAAGACCTGATTGCCTTCCATTTACCTGCCCTTCCCTTTTTGGGGAAAAAAAATCTGATCTCAACTCAGATCCCATGGTTACAGTATTATTCCATCCCTAGTAGGCAAGGAAACATCAGTTGGCTGCCTCCCTTACTTGCCCTGACTGGGGATTGAACCTGAAAACTAGGTATGTGCCCTGACTGGGAATCAAACCCTCAACCTTTTGGTATATGGGATGATATTCAACTAAATGAACCACATGGCCAGGGTTCCATGTAATCTTCTTTATGATACCCTCTTAATTTCAAATATATACAAGAGCTGTAAAACTATTATTCTTGGGAATATTTGAGATCTTGTTCCTCAGCATGTTATCCGCTTGGCTCAAATAACCTCATAAAATTTTATTTATTTATTTTTTTGTTTCTGTTAATCTTCACTTGAGGATATTTTTCCATTGACTTTTAGAGAAAGTGGAAGGGAGGGGGAGAGATAGAGAGAGAAACATTGACGTGATAGAAACACATTGATTGGTTGCCTCCCCTATCTTCCCTGACAAGGGCCAGGGATGGAGCCTGCAACTGAGTTATATGCCCTTGACTGAAATTAAACCTGGGACCCATCAGTCCATGGGCTGGGGCTCTATCCACTGAGCCAAACCAGCTAGGGCCATAAATTTTTTTTAAAAAAGAATAAAGTATTTAGGAATAAACTTAACGCAAGGAGTTGAAAGACTTGTATACTGGAAAATAGAAAATATTGTTGAAAGCAATTTTAAGAAACACAAATAAATCTGTACATGGATTGGAAGACATATTGTTAAGATGGCAATACTACCTGAAGTGACCTTTAAAATCAATGTAATCCCTATAAAAACTCAACTGCATTTTTTTTTAAGAAATAGAAAAATTAATCCTAAAATTTATATAGGATCTCAAGGCCTCAAATAGCCGAAACCAGTTTGGCTCAGTGGAGAGAACATCAGCCTGCAGACTGAAAAGTCCCAGGTTCGATTCTGGTTAAGGGCATGTATCCTGGTTGCGGGCACATCCCCTGTAGGGGGCGTGCAGGAGACGGCTGTTCAATGTCTCTCTCTCATCGATGTTTCTAACTCTCTATCTCTCTCCCTTCCTCTCTGTAAAAAATCAATAAAATAAAAGAAAAGAAATACAATGGTAAAATTATATATATATATATGTATATTGTGTGTGTGTGTGTGTGTGTGTGTATATATATATATATATATATATATATATATATATATATATAAATATAGAAACCTCAAATAGCCAATCTCAAAATAAGAATAAGAATGATGATGATGATGATGATGATGATCAAAGTTGAAGGCCTCAGATCTCTTGGTTTCAAAAGTATAACAAAACTATAGTAATCAAACAATATGAATGTCTGGCATAAAGACAGGCATATAGAAGAACTATGGAATAGAACAGAGAACTCAGATATAAATTCTTGCATATACAGTATTATGGACAAAATTGTATCCCAAAAATGCATATGTTGATGTCTTAATCCCCATTGGGACTATTTGAAGATAGGGCCTTTAGTGAGGCCATAAAATTTAAATGAAGTTATAAGGATGAGATTCTAATGCAATGGAATTTATATCCTTATAAGAAGAGGAAGAGACACCAGAAAGCCCATTCTCTCTTCACATGCACACAGAAGAGCCATGTGAGGACATAGAGAGAAGGTGGACATTTGCAAGCTGGACGAGAGCTCTCAACAGAAACTGAATTTTTCTGGCATCTTGATCTTGGTTCTAGCCTTCAGAACTGTGAGAAAATAAATGTCTCTTGTTTAAACCAACCCAGCCTGGTTTTTTGTTATGGTAACTTACAGAGACTAAGACATATAATAAAATAATTTCAACAGGGGTGATAAGACCATTCAATGGGGGAAAAGGACAGACAGTCTTTTCAACAAACAGTGCTAGGAAAACTGGATATCTATATCGAAAGAATGAAGTTAGACACTTACTTTACACCAAATAAACTCAAAATGAGTCAAAGATCTATAGTAAGAGTTAAAGCTACAAAACTCTTAGAAGAAAAGATAGAGGAAAAGCTTCATGGCATTGTGTTTAAGAAATGTTATTCTTGGATATGACACCAAAAACAACAACAAATATGTAAATTGGATTACATCAAAATTAAAAATTTCTGTGCATCAAAGAGCATAATCAAAAGAGTAAAAAGGCAACCCATAAAACATGAGAAAATATTTGCAAATCAAATATATGATAAGGGTTAATATTCAGAATATATGAAGAATTCCTACAATGCAGCAACAACAAAGCAACCTGATTTTAAAATGGGCAAAGGACTTGAATAGACATTTCTCCAAAGAAGATATACAAATGACTAATGAACACATAAAAAGACGCTCACCATCATTAAGCATTAGTGAAATCAAATAAAAAATACAATCAGATACCATCTCATACCTATTAGGATGATTACTATAAAAATAATAATAAATGCTAGGGAGGATGTGAAGAAATTGGAAATGTTGATAATGTAAATTAGTACTGTTATAGTTCAAAACAGTATGACAGTTCCTCAAAAACTTAAAAAGAGATTTATCATATGATTCAGCAGCTCCACTTTTGGCTATATACCCAAAAGAATTGAAAGCAGAGTCTCCAAGAGACATTTGTATAACCACATTAATAGCCAAAAGGTGAAAGCAACCCAAGTGTTCATCAACAGATAAATGGATAAAAAAAATAGGTTGTATACATCTAATGGAATCTTACTCAGCTTTAAAAAGGAAAGAGACTCTGAGCCATGCTACAACATGGATGAACCTTTAGTACACTATGCTAAGTGAGAGAAACCAGTAAAAAAGACAAATGCAGTTTGCTTCCACATATATGAGGCTCCTAGAGTAGTCAATTCATAGACACAGAAAGTAGAATGCTGGTTGCCAATAGCCAGGAAGAGAAGAATATGGGAAGCTGCTGCTTGATGGGTATAGAGCAGTGATCCCCAATGTGGGGTACATGCCCCACAGGGGCAATTTGATTTTATGGGAGGCAATTCGAGAATGAGTTACAAGAGTGAAATTTTTGCGTTTCTTATGGTTCTTAGGCCTCATATATAATATATAAATATATATTGTGACATATTTATGCATTTCAGTTTTCTATTATGTGTTTTGAAACTTTATTTGCTATTTTTTCATATAACTTCATATTATTATTTTTTAAACATTTCTTGGTGATTTCTTCCTCAGTACTTCAGCTGTCCTTGTGTTCTTTTATTTTTCTCTTTCGTGGATGCCATGTTCTTTGGAAGCTTGTTTAGACCAGGTTAATGACCTTTTAGGCTTCCTCCAAGTGAATAGGACTTCACTTTTTGAATAATTATATGTCAAAGAGATTATAGATTTTAAGAGATGATTAGGTGGGGCATTGCCAAAAAATAATTGGGAACCACTGGTATAGAGTTTCAGTTTCAGTTTTGCCAGATGAAAAGAGTCCTGGAAAGCTATTGCATAACACTACTAAACTCCGCACTTAAAAATGGTTATGATGGTAAGTTTTGTTATGTATACTTTGAAAAGTTAAAAAGTTAAACACAATTAAAAAGTTAAAAATATTATAATTTTATAAATTAAAATGAAATAGTCTTTTCATACATAGGATAGCCAAATGAATTCATCATCAGTAGACTCATATTACAAGAAATATTAAAGGAAGTCTTTCAGGCAAAAAAAAATGATATCAGTTAGAAATCTGCATTTATACAAAGGACTATACAGCATGGAAATGGTAAAATATGGGCAATTATTTGATATTTTTCTTGTCATTTAAATCTCGTTAAAAAATAATTTAAGCAAAAACAACTGTGTAGGATAAGGTTTATAATCTATAAAAGCAAAATATGATAACAATAGCACAAATAGGTGAGGAATATTAGAAGTTTTCTATTGTAAGGTTCTTATACTATATATGAAATGGCATAATATCATCTGAAGGTAGACTCTGATAAGTTAAATATGCATACTATCAACTCTAAAACAATCATTAAGAATTATCCTAATATATAAAAGCCCAGGGGCTGTTACATTCAAGAAGGCTCCACCAACTGAAAATCAGTGCTGGGTTGCCATGGTGACTCAGCACTGATTGCCTGCTGCTGTGGGCACTGCAACCTAGCACTGATTGCTGAGAGGGCTGTGGATAAGGCCTGGAGAGAGGTCTGGACAGAGAAGCAAGGTCTAATCCATAGCCTCTGTGGCAGCTGTTGATCAGCCCTTGCCTCTTTTCCTCTTGGGGCCTGGCCAGCAGCTACACCTCTCTTTCTCTCAGGTCCCCATTGGGTCTGCTGATCAGCCCCACATCTCTAATTAGTCCCATTGATAGGCCCAAAGACACCACTGGCATAGAAAACAACCAATCAGAATCAAATCTGGGTGAAGTGTGAGGAGCCGATGGCTGCCTAGGAGGTGGAACTTTTGACACTGACTGGCATAGAAACTGACCAATCAGATCCTAACCTGGGTGAACTGCAAAGGCAGAATCTAAGGTGGGGGCTGAGGAGGGGTTTTAAGGGCAACAGCTATTTGGTGTAAGGTGTAAAAAAAGTGGTTCAATTTTTTAATGACTGGTTTGGCAGTTATGCCATAGTGCATATGGCTAGCTATCAGTCCAGATATAGGAATTATGTATTTTTGTCTGCCAAGAGCATCTCCCCCTGCTGACAAAGCTCCCCCACTCCCCATTTAAGCAATACAATTCTATATAATTTATCTATACTTCTAAAAGGGTAACATGCTAATTAGACCAGGTTGACCGCCCATCTTCTAGATGCCCGACTTCCTTCTGGACAAAACCATGGTACTGGGGGCCAAGGCAAAGGCCATTTGGGATTATCAGGCCAGCAGAGGAGGGCAGTTGGGGGCAAGATCAGGCCAGCAGGGGAGGGCAGTTGGCGGAGACCAGGCTGACAGGGGAGGGCCATTAGGGGCAATCAGGTCAGCAGGGGAGAGCAGTTAGGGGCAATAAGACCAGCAGGGGAGCAGTTAGGGGTGATCAGGCAGTCAGGCAGAAGTGTTTAGGGGCAATCAGCCAGGCAGGCAGGTGAGTGATTAGGAGCCAGTGGTCCCAGATTGTGAGAGGGATATTCCTGATTGGACAGGGTGTAGCTGAGCTGAGGGAACCCCTCCTATATATGAATTTCATGCACTGGGCCTCTGTATATAGTAAGATCACAAAGGAGTAAAATGAAACCGTAAGAAATATTAAATTAATCCAAAAGAAAGCAGAAAAAGAGAGGGGGGAAAACAAAGAAGAGATGGAACACATAGAACACAAATAACAAAAAGACCACTATCCCTAGCCAGTTTGGTTCAGTGGGTAGAGCATCAACCTGGGAAGTGTATGGTCTGGGGTTCAATTCTGGTTAAGGGCACATGCCTGGGTTGTAGGCTCGATCCCCAGTAGAGGGTATGCAGGAGGCAGCCAATCCATGATTCTCTTGTATCATTGATGTTTCTATCTCTCCCTTTCTCTTCCTCTCTGAAATCAATAAAAATATATCCTATATAATAAAAGCCTAATATGCTAAGTGTCTGATCATCCAGTCGGCTGTTCAACCAATCAAAATGTAATATGCTAATGATATGCTGAGACTGCTCAACTAACTGCTCACTATGACGTGCACTGACCACCAGGGGCAGACACTCTGACTGGTAGGTTAGCTTGCTGCTGGGGCTTGGCTGATCTAGACTGAGCGAGATGAGCTGGACATCCTTGGAGCCTTCCCACGGTCCTTCCCCAGCTAGGCAACCTCCTGCATCTCTCCCTGGTTCTGATTGTGCACCAGTGGGGTCCCTAGGCCTGGCCTGTGCCTCTCACAATCTGGGATCCCATAGGGGATGTTGGAGATCTGGTTTTGGCTCTATCCTGCAAGCCAGGCTGAGGGACCCCTCTGATGCACAAATTTGTGCACTGGGCCTCTAGTATATACATAAAGGACCATTAAATGTAAATTATCAAAATACTCCAATTAAGAGATTGTTAGGTTGAATAAAAAAAACAAGCCCCAACTTTATACTGCCTATAACAAACATACTTTAAATATAAATTGGCTAAACAAAAAAGATGGGAAAACATATATCATGTCAACACAAATCAAAAGAATTATGAAGTGGCTGTATTGATATCAGACAAAGAAAATTTCAGAGCAAAGAATAATCCCAGAAGGTCATTTCATCAGAAATGGGTTAATTCATCAGAAAGATGTAACAATCAGGAACATTTATGCACCCATTATAAAGTTTCAAAATACATGAAGCAAAAAGGGATATAATTATAAAGAGATCAGAAAAAATCTACAATTATAGTCAGAGATTTCAATACCGCTCTTTCAGTGGTTAATAGAATAAGTAGACAGAAAATTCAAAAAGAGATTTGAAGGATCTATCAATTAACTTAATCTAGTTGACATTTATAGAACACTGCACCCAACAATAGCAGAATAAATATTCTTTCTAGATGCATGTGAAAGATTTATCAAGATAGAACATATTCTAAACTATAAAACTATTTTTTAAAATATATTTTATTGATTTTTTACAGGGAGAAAGGGAGAGGGACAAAGAGCTAGAAACATCAATGAGAGAGAGACATCGATCAGCCGCCTTATGCACACCCCCCACTGGGGATGTGCCCATAACCAGGATACATGCCTTGACCGGAATCGAACTTGGGACCTTTCAATCCACAGGCTGATGCTCTGTCCACTGAGCCAAACTGGTTTTGGCTAAAACTATTTTTTTAAATATATTTTTTATTGATTTCAGAGAGAAAAGGAGAAGGAGATAGAGATAGAAACATCAATGATCAGAATCATTGATCGGCTGCCTCTTGCATGCCCCCTTCTGGGGATCGAGCCCACAACCTGGGCATGTTCCCTTGACCAGTATTGAACTCAGGACCTTCAGTTCACAGGCTCCACTCTACCCACTGAGCCAAAGCAGCTAGGGCCATAAAACTATTTTTAATACATTTTAAATGATTTAAATCATGGAAAGTATGATCATACTAAAATTAAGTTAGAAATCAATAATAGAAAGATTTGGGGAAAATCTTCAATATTGGAATAAAGTAGCACATTCATAAATGACTCATAGGTCAAAAAAAAATTCAAGAGGATATTAGAAAGTACTTTTAATTGCCTAAGAAATGAAAAAACAACATGTCAAAATGTGTGAGATGGCATTAAAGCAGAACTTAGAGGAAATTTTATAGCACTAAGTACCCATACTAGAAATAAGAGGTGATTGCGGTGGGGTGGGGAGCCAGCGGAGTTCTAAGAAGGTATAGGGGGAATAAATGGCGATGGGAAAAAATAAAATTATAAAAAAAGATCTTAAATCAATGACCTTAGATTCCCCCATAAGAAAGTATAAAAAGAAGAGCAAATTTAACTCAAAGTAAATAGAAGAAAATAATAAAGATCAAAGCAGAAATCAATGGAGACATAGGATAGAAAAAGAAAAGAAAATCAATGAAACAAAAATATTGGCTTCATTAAAGCATCATAAATCTCTAGGCAGGCTGATCAGAAAAAAAAAGAGAGAAACACAAATGAATATCAGGAATGAGAGCAGTAATTTCACTAACCATCCCATAGATATTAAAAATACAAGAAAATTTTATAAACAGCTTTATGGCAATAAACTCAATAACTTAGATAAAATGTATGACACAAACTATTAAAGCTTACCAAGAAGAAATAGTTAATTTCAATAATTCCATATCTTTTTAAAATTTTAATTTGTAGCACCCTGGCTGGGGTGTACAGTGATTAGAGCACTCACCTCTGCACCAAAGGGTCCCAGGTTTCATCCCCAGCCCCAGTTGGGAGTGCGTTTGGGAAGTAACCTATCAATGTGTCTCTCTCTCTCTCCTTGATGTTTGTCTGTTTCCTTTCCTCCCTCCCTTCTACTCTGAAAATCAACGAAAAAAAATATCATCAGGTGATGATTAACAAAACAAAAAAAAAATTTTTGTAGTTAAAAACTTCCCACAAAAAAAATTGCAGGTCTAGATGGACTTCAGTGATGAAAACCCTACCAAACATTTATGGAAGAAATAAATACCAATTATACATAAACTCTTATAAAAATTAAGAAGGAAGAAATACTCTTGTATGAAGTAAGCATTACTGTGATATAAGAAACGAATGAAGACATTACTAGGAAAGAAAACTACAAATATCCCCTATGGACATAGATGCAACATATTTAGCCTTAGCCAGTTTGGCTCAGTGGATAGGGCATCGGCCTGGGGACTGAAAGGTCCTGGGTTCAATTCCAGTCAAGGGCACATGCTTGGGTGCGGGCTTAATCCCCAGTAGAGGGCGTGCAAGAGGCAGCCAATCAATGATTCTCATCATTGATGTTTCTATTTCCCTCCCTCTCTCTTCCTCTCTAAAATCAATAAAAAATATATTTTAAGAAGGATAATCTTTTAAGAATTAGTGTTGGAACAACTAAATATCCAGGAGCAAAAGAAAAACAATCTCTGATCTACATCTCTCACTACATATAAAAAAAATTCAAAAGAGATCATATATCTAAGTTTAAAACTTAAAGCTATGACTTCTAAAGGAAACATAGGAGAAAACCTTCTTGACCTTGGGTTAGGCAAAGATTTCCTAAAAATGATAACCAAAAGTGTGACCCATAAAAGAACAAATTGATAAATTGGACTTCACTGAAATAAAACTCTGTTCTTCAAAAGCTACCGTTACATGAATGAAGAGACAAGGCACAACATGAAAAAAAATTTACAAATCATATACCTAATAAAGGACTTGTATTCAGAAAATATAAAAAACTTCCCAGTGGGGTATGGGCTAGGTGGAGGGGGCCAAAGGGAGGAAAAATGGGGGACGTGTGAAATACTGTCAATAATAAAAAATATACTGTATATATTTTAAAACCACTCCCCAAACTTAAGAAAAAAACTATTTTTTAATGGGCATAATAAAAAATAAAAATAAAAAATGGGCAAAAAATTTGAACACTTTACTAAAAAAAGATATAAGAACGCTAAATGAGTACATGAAAAAATGCTCAACATAATTTATCAGAGAAATGCAAGTTAAAGTCACAATGAAATACCACCATATACTTATCAGAATGGCTAAAATAAAAACTTATTGTGTGAGGAACTGGAATTCTGATATACTACCATCAATATATATAAAAGCCTAACCAACTGTTATGACAAAATGACAGGTCACTATGATGCGCATTGACCATCAGATGCTCAATGCAGGAGCTTCCCCCAGCCAGCAGGCCCTGATCACTGATGAGGCTTGCCATCCAACATCCCAGTTCCTCCCCCAGATGACAGACCTGAATCACCTGATCAGGGCTGAGCCCCTGGGCTGGGATAGCAAATGAGGGGTCAGTGGTGGCAGACATGGCCCTTTTCCCAGGGGGACCAAGTGGTGGCTCCCTCCTCAGGGCTGGTGGCCAACCTTCTGAGTCCCTCCCCAGTTCCTATTCTTCCACCATCAGGCCCTGATTGGCCCACCACCTGTCCCCTGCAGTGGTGGTTAGCCCCTCACCCTGGCTGGGCCCTGGGCTGGGACAGGGAACTGGGAGTCAGTGGCAACAGATGTGGGTGGTGAGGGAAGGAGGAAGTGGGGAGGCAGGGAGGCAAGGTACCTCATTGGGCCTGATTGATGGCCAGGCATAGGGACTCTATCCATGCACAAATTTCATGCACCAGGCCTTTAGTTGGGAATATAAAAATGATACAGCTGCTTTAGAAAAAAATTCCAGTTTTGAGATAAATGAAATCATAAGTCCATACAAAGGCTTGTGCACAAATGTTGATAGTGTTCTTATTCATAACTGCCCAAACTTTAAAACAACAGATGTCCTTCAATAGTCAAATGAGTACACAATGATACATCCATGCCATGGCATCTTACTCAGCAATAAAGAATGAACTATTAATACATGATATAGATGATTCTTAAAGGCATTAGGCTGAGCGAAGGAAACCAGATTAAAAAAAAAAAAGCAATACTCTATGAATCTGCTTATGTAAAATTCTAGAAAATGCAAACTAATGTATAGCAAATCAATGCCTTTTGGTGGGAATGGGGAATATAGATGGGAGAAACAGGGATAATGAGGAAACTTCTGGAGGTGATACCTATGTTCATGAACTCAATTATGGAGACAGTTTCACTGGGATATACTTATGTCAATTTTGTACTTTAAACATTGTGTTATATCAACCAGAGTCCCAATGCACGATATTCATGCATGATAGGGTCCCTAGCGGCTGTGCTGGCAGCCATCTAGGACATCCCTTACCCTGGCTGCCTGCTGCCACTGCCGTCTGGGGCCTCCCTTCCCCCAGCTGCCTGACACTGCTGGTTGGGACCTCCCTTCCTGAGTTTGGCCAGCTGGCTCCACCCCCTGGTCAAACACCCGGACGAACTCCCAGTCAAATTCCCAGTTGAGGGGATGATTTGCATATTAGGTTTTTATTATACAGGACTAGAGACCCAGTGCATGAAAATTCATGCACTGGAGGGGGTCCATCAACCCAGCCTGCCCCTCTCACAGTCCAAGAGCCCTCAGGGGATGTCCTACTGCAGCTTAGAACCACCCCTGGTGGAAGCAGGCCTAAGCCACAGTCTGGCCTCCCTCTGAAGGAGGCAACCCAGTTTGTCAGGAGAAGGTGCCACTCCCATCACCCCACTGCTGCTGCCACTGCTAGCCCCTCGATCCTCGCAGCCACCATGGCTTTGTCTAGAAGGATGTCTGTAAGGACATTTGGCTGTCTGGTTTAATTAGCATATTACTCTTTTATTAGATAGGACTAGAGGCCCACTGCATGAAATTCATGCACTTGGCGGGGGTAGGGAGGTCCCACAGCCCAGCCTGCAACCTCTTGCGGTTTGGGAGCCCTCAGGGGATGTCTAATTGATGGCTTAGGCCTGCTCCCTTAGAGCCATGGAGGCAAGAAGGCTCCTACCACCACTGCTGTGCTCTCCAGTTGTGAGCCCTGCTTCTGGCTAAACAGAACTCCTCCTATGGGAGTGCACTGACCACCAGGGGGCTGCTCCTGCATTGAGCATCTGCCCCCTGGTGGTCAGTGTGCATCAGAGCAACCAGTCGTTTCACTGTTCAGTTAATTTGCACATTAGCCTTTTATTATATAGGATTATGCTTCAAGAAAGCTATTATAACATAATGTCTAATGTTTGAAGTAGAAGTTTGCTCCATTTGTTTTCTATCCTGGCTTAAGCTGCTTCTGACAGTTTTTGAACCTAAATACAAAGTGAGATTTGTTCATCTGTAATAATGTGTAATCTTGTACTGTCTTATACTGTTGACTAATTGATTCATAAAGAGTAATTCAGTTTCTCTCACTAACCTGCAAAATTCTCAAAGGTAGGCCTCATATATTATTTTTTTATCCTCCTATAGTATCCAGACACAGTGGGAGACACAGAAAAGTTTAACAAATGTCTTTTAATTAGTATATCTTTTGTATTATTTGAGAAACTTGGAAAAAAGGGACTCAGAAAAGGACAAGCAATTTTCTATTTTATTCTTTTACTTATCTGGATGACATAGGGAGAAAAACCATGGCACAAAGCCACCCCAACAGTATCGTTTGTGCTTCAACAATCTAAGGTATAAATACAGATTTGCCTGTCCCAGGGTTAAATTAGAGAGCTATGGGTTGAAGGTTGATGAAGGGATGGCCAGAGTGCAATTCAACCTTGTTTCATTTCCTGGCCCTCTTCATATTGCCCAATAAGATGATAATGACCAGAAAAAGGAGTCACTCAAGGAGTGCTTGATAAATAACAATGACCTTTAACTAAACATCCTCAATGAACAGGATGTTCCAGGTGTGACCCTAATCCCATTTCTCTGCACATTCGCCACATAGAGTGGCAGTAGGGTCTCCTTTCTGAATAGATGAAAAGGGAAGAGATGAAAAGAGAACTACCATGAAAATCTGGGAGACCTGCCTCTCAAGAGAGAAAAGGGCCAAGGTTATCTATTCATTCTAGTGGCGGATATGGCTGATTATCTTTGATTTCCGCCGTGGGAAGTCTCGGTTGATTGTAGAAACCCGCCTGCTGTAGGAAATTATAGTGCCCTGGCTATTACTTTTGTAGATTATCTGGGTATATGTCGTGACAAAGAAGATCCAGAAACAGTGCATGAGTATACGGGACACCAAGCCAAACCAGCGCATGACTCTAACCTCTACAGTGCCTGTGTTATTGGTGGTGAGGAATTGTATTATAATGTTCAAGGCTTCATAGAAAAAGATCCAGATGATGTAGATCACCATGCCTTTGTACTGCTGGGCATATACTGAGTATATGAGCAAGCAGCTGATGATGATGGTGATGCAAGACAGGAAGATAATGATATTGAAACCCCAACAGGCGACGAAGTGACTTATTAGGGAATATAGCCTCTTGTCCCCTGGGTTAAGCTCAGTGCAATTGCCGCTCCTTATGTACTTCTGTTCGAAGATGAGGTACATGTTGGTGGCTATGATGGTAAAGACCCCTGATAACACGGTGCCCATTTTGGCGGTCATCCCACACCAGTGTTTCGGTTTCATGTTGAGATTTCCTGTGAAGACAAATAATATATGGGAGAATTCTGGTTCCTGCCAATGTGACAAATTATCAAGGTTTCTGCCCCCTTTCTTAAAATAAAAAAAAAAACAAAGAGAAGTATGGAAACCAGGAAGTAACAACTCGGAAGATAGGAGATGGTTTAAAATTGATTGGAGTATGAAAGGGGAAGAGGGAGGATAAAGTCTGGCAGCAATGAGCAGGTAAATTAGAGAAGTGCTTCTCAACCTTAGAATTACCGAAAGTACCCAGGACCAGGTGCTACCCCAGACCAATTAGAACATTCTCTGGTAAGACCCAAATACCAGCTTTTTCCAAAACTTCCTAGTGACTTTCATATGTAGCCAGGATTGAAAGACACAGAGCTAAAAAAGATAGTTTTGCCTTGGGCAAACATTGCTGTTCCCTGATGGGGAAAATTGACTGCACTTGTCTAGACCTTTCCACTCAGGAGAAAAATCAGGATAGCACAGTATTCTTGCTGGGGTGAGACATTGACGAAAACAGGTGGCTTTGAGCAATTACTCCTCCACTACATAGCAAAACTTAAGGAATGCAATATAAGGTGTACTTTAAGGGAAATTCAGAGCTTTAGGATAAAATTGCTCTAGAAAAGAAAGAGCAATAATTAGCTAAGTGTCTAACTCAAGCAGTTAGAAAACCAACAATAAGAACAATAAAAAAACAGGACAAAGAAAATAAATAGAACAGAAATCAATAAAAATTTAGAGGGATTTCTGATTGGTTAGGTCATTAGTCAACAGAGCAGCAAACCACGGTGTGGTTTGCCAACCACTGGGTTAGGTTATTGGGGCCAATTACTGCTAAAAAAAAAAAAAACAACTAAAAATGTTGACTATTTAAAATAGTCTCAGAAGCACAGAAATGCTGCCAGGGCAGGAGGTAAGAGGTCAGAGGCCAACGTCTATAGGAGTTTTAGAGCTGGGCCTGGCTGGTATAGCTTAATGGTTGATCATTGACCTATGAACCAGGAGATAACTGTTCGATTCCAGGTCAGGGTACATGCCCAGATTGTGGGCTTGATCTTCAGTAAGGGTTGTACAGGAAGCAGCCGATCAATGATGACCTCTCATCATTTATTCTCTATCTCTCTATCTCTCTCTCCCTTTCTCTCTGAAACCAATAAAAATATAAATAACAACAAAAAGAACTGGGATAAGTAAACAAGCATGAAAGTTAATTTTGCTCTGAGGATATTTGTCAATCTGGCAAAAGTCGAATTTCATCTATGAGAAAGCTTTGTGGAGTAATAAGAAATAAAATCAAAGCTCAGGGTCCACACCATGAAGGGGAGTCTATTAGAAGACTTTCCCTTTTTAGTCAAAGGGCTATGACTAAAGGTGAATCAGAAGTAAACTTGCTTCCACAACTTTCTCTTAGAGATTCTTTGGAAAGTTATCTTAGAATTTGAAGTTATTTATTCATTAAACATCAATTCCCTATTTTTCTTTCTCCAGTATATGGGGGGAAATCTCTTCTTAAGACATTGTTACCATAGCTAGTCTTTTGGCAGATTTGTAGCCCAAATTACATTTGAAAAAACCACACACATTTTAAGTCATAAATTAAAAATAGTCCTGAACTAGAAGTATCTCTAAGTACCCAGCAGAAGTAAACTCTAATCCTTTGTGTTGATCCTCAAAGAATCTCCATCAGTCATTTTTCAGAGACAGTGACTAATATACAGTAAAAAATAACCAAGCAGCCAAGGAACAAGGTGCTGTGAGAACCAGAAGAAATAACAAACAGTAGAAACAGAACTGCAAGAATACCAGATTATGAAACAACTGGCCCAATGCATGAAATTCGTGCAAAGGCAGGCCTTCCTTTCTCCAGCTGCCAACACTGGCTTCCCTCTGGTACCCAGGACCCAGGCTTCCCTCACAGCCCCAGCTTTGTCTAGAAGGTCGTCAAGGACATCCAATCTAATTAGCATATTACACTTTTATTATTATAGATTCTGACTACTGCATTTTTTGCATTATTTAAATTTTTATTTTATTTTTAAGTGTGGTAAATACACATAATATTACCATCTTAACTATTTTTTATTTAAAAATACGTTTTTATTGATTTTAAAGAGAGAGAAAGGGAGAGGGAG
>PVJN01029332.1:0-26522 GCA_004026805.1 Lasiurus borealis | reverse complement strand
CATCACTAAAGTTTCTCTCCTCTCTCTCTCTGTCCTTCTCCTTTCCTCTCTGAAATCAATAAAAGTAATTTTTAATTTAAATTAAAAAATATATTTATGAGCTCTGGCTGGTTTGGTTCAGTGGCTAGAGCATCAGCCTACAGACTGAAGGGTCCTGGGTTCGATTTCAGTCAAGGGCACATGCCTGGGTTGCAGGCTCAATTCCCATTCAGGGATGTGCAGGAGGCAGTCAATCGATGATTCTCTCTCATCATTGATGTTTCTCTCTCTCCCTCTCCCTTCCTCTGAAATAAAATTTTTTTTTAAAGTTTAAAATGATACATGAATAACCACCTCAATAATGAGAAGTTGCTGCATTTTAATAGGAGACCCTGTTGAATATTTCCTGATGAGTTGCTCTTAGCAGCCAATCTGACCCACTTTGCACCTTCTAATCTTCTCTTCAATGTATACAAACATAAGTTACAAGAGGAAAATAGCCAAAACCGGTTTGGCTCAGTGGATAGAGCGTCGGCCTGTGGACTCAAGGGTCCCGGGTTTGATTCCGGTCAGGGGCATGTATCTTGGTTGCGGGCACATCCCCAGTGGGAAGCATGCAGGAGGCGGCTGATCAGATGTGTCTCTCATCGATGTTTCTAACTCTCTATCCCTCTCCTTTCCTCTCTGTAAAAAAAAAATCAATAAAATATATTTTTTTAAAAAAAGAGGAAAATATATAACCTTAAATAATACTGTATTATATTTTAAAGTTGCTAAGAAAGTAATCTTAAAAGTTCTCAATACAAGAAAAAAACTTGTAACTACATGTGGTAATGATGTTAACTAGACTTTTGGTGATCATTTCACAACATATACAAATATCAACTCATTATGTTGTATACCTGAAATTAATATAATGTTACTTGTCAATTACATCTCAATAAAAATAAATAAAAATTTTAAAGAAAAAGAAATGAGTACATTAGTAACATCACATGGAGTTTCTCAAATTTTGGTGCCAAGACTCCTCCTTAGTTTAGTAAAACCATGTTTAGATAAATATCCTCTCTTGCTTTTTAAATTAACTCACACTTTCATGCACCACAGTTAGAACTTCTAAGCCGTCCTAACCTACTTAGGCTCCAAGTACAAAAAACCAAGCTTCTTTTGCTTTATAATAGTCATCTTAATATAACTTATATAGCCCTCTACACAGATGCTGATAATATGAATTAAAGACCAAAACTGCCAACCACTGTTATTATAAGTTCGAGAAGCCACCACTTGCCAATAGTACTGTCAATGCACCAAAGAACTCGGAAGGCCAATGGACCTTGAGCCTTATCAGGGCTGATGCTCAGCACCTCATCTGTTCAGACAGTGGTAGCTCAAGGCAATTCCCTAACCTGATAATCCTTTTACTATTTACCAAACTTTAACTTTGATATGCCTGTATTCACTGCTAGAGGGCAAATGTGTAGTCAAAGTAAAAAAAAAAAAAATAGCAGACCAGGCCAGAAGTAGGTGTGCATCTTCATTAAAGAGACTCCACCTGGCCCCCAATAACTTCTAAGTTCATATTTCTTGTATAGTATTTGTATTTGTGTGTTGGCCCCTCCTTCAGGTCCTGAACCCAGCTGCAAAGGTTGTGGCAAGTAGTAGTTATTTTAGCCGAAACTGGTTTGGCTCAGTGGATAGAGCATCGGCCTGCAGACTGAAAGGCCCCAGGTTCAATTCCAGTCAAGGGCATGTACCCTTGGTTGCGGGCACATCCCCAGTCGGGGGCGTGCAGGAGGCAGCTGATCGATGTCTCTCATCCATGTTTCTAACTTTCTATCCCTCTCCCTTCCTCCCTGTGAAAAATCAATAAAATGTATTTTTTAAAAAAGTAGTTATTTTAAGTAAACGTAAAGTCATTACACAACAAATTAAATAACTAAATATAATACAAATATTTTACACACATTATTCAATATGATCTGTATAGAAGAATATTCACTATTATCTTTGTTTTCAGGGAATACTTCTACAATAAGCAGAAGTACTTATTGCACTTCTACAATAATCCAATTCTGAAGACATGCTCCCATGCACTAAGGAGGTTTAGATTTCAACAATCAACTATTTTAATATATATATATATATATATATATATATATATTGATTTCAGAGAGGAAAGGAGAGGGAGAGAACATCAATGATGAAAGAGAATCATTAATCAGGTGTCTCCTGCAAGCCCCCCATTGGGATCAAGCACACAACCTGGAAATGTGCTCTGACTGGAAATTAAACCGTTACCTCTTGTTTCATAGGCTGATGCTCAACCTCTGAGCCATGCCAGCAGGGCTCAACAATCAACTATTATAATGTATTTGTTCAATAGGGCTCAAACTAATAAGAAGAGTTTGTATCAGAATCACCAAATTTAACATTTTTAAAATAATTCCATAAATGTCCTAGAAGATGGAAACCAATTCAGAATATGTTGAAAATTTTAAAAATTAAATATGCTTTTTAACCAAACACAATCCAGTAAGCATTTTCTAAGACCAGCCATTTCAAAACATAAAACAGGTAGGACATTTTCTCCCAAAACCACCCCACTGAGTATTTTAAAATATAAAGTGACAGTAATTATGGCCTCAAAAACACCACATTTCTAAGGATATTTAAGATTGGGGGAGGGGAGAAATGATCTTAAAAGTTAATTCTTTAAAATGATACCTTTAAGACCGTGTTTCAGACAATGTTCCATAACAACAAAGAACTGCTGCAAGGGGGGATAGTCAGAGTCCAAAGTGCGGCCAAAGCTGAGAGCAGATTCAATGAGTCCTTTGATACTCAGTTTAGCCATGTTTAACAAGTTTGCTCTCTCTACAGCTGTGGGATCTTTTGTAGCTGAAAGCACAAGAAAGGAGTCCAACTTCATTTGCAAGCAATGACATTGAACAATACACTAGTACAAACCCCTTCCTTCCCCTATAAAACCAACAGTTGCTTGCGTTTCCTTGGTCGACAAATTAAGTCTTCCTCACTGACCTACAACTTCTCTTTATGTCTCCCACATGCACTATAGAACTCTATCATGCCCGCTTCCGTCCAAGTTTATGAATTATCCCCAAGATCCTGCAAACCGGCTGGTCTCTGGTACTTGTTGTACTTTTATGGTACCTCTTTCCGGGGAGAATGAGGTTTTTTGGGTTTTTTTTCTCATGAACTTCTGTAGAGATAAGTTTAGACTAATAATAGACAACATGTTTAAGGATCTCATGCAAAAGGCGGCTAGCAGGAACCATCCAAAGATGAATTCCAAGACAAAAATATTAAAATGTTCAGAATTATATTGGCAACAAAACAAAAGGTAGTTAAAATCCTGAGATTCCAGTATTACGCGTAACCATCATGGCAAGTACTAATTAAAAACACACTGGCAAATAAGGGGATCCAGGGGGAGCCGTTCAATTTCCACTCATTTTAACTATCTTGTGTTTTTTGTTTTTCATTACAACTCTAGGCCGATGTTGCAGGACTCCTTCCCTTTCCTAACTTCACAGGAAGGTTCTTCCCCGCCGCTGACTCAGGCGAATAACAAGTTAACAGATACATTTCCAACAACTGATCTCAATGGGTATTTTCAGCGGACAAAAGGCCTCTCTTCTCTCCCACAGCGGTCCTCGCAGCTGGCTCAGACACGCAGACGCTACCCCGCACCGCATCACCGCTGTGCGGGCAGGAGCGCCGGCAGCCGCACGCAGAGGACGAAACCAAGTGCAGAAAAATAAGCACTTGCTCCAGCGTCCCTTCCTCTGACAAGTCCACTGCCCCGCGCCAACCACGGGCCCGTTTTTCTCTTCCCTGAACAAGGAGTCCCGGGTCCGAGGCACCCAGCGCCCAGCTCTGACCGCAGCCGCCGGCCGCACCTGCTCTGGCCGGGCTGCAGGCGGGCATCGCCACCACCGTTCCCTCAGAGGCCCGGGGCCGGGACGCCCTGAGTTCGCGGTTTCACAGTCTGTGGAAAAGCTCCATTTTCCTGAGCAGCCGGTGCTCATCGCCCTCGGACGCGGGCGCAGACAAAGGCGCCTGCGCAGCGGCGGGAGCAGGAGGGTGCGGGGCGCCGGCGGCTTCTGCGGAGGAGCGCTCCCCGGGCCCCGCCCCGCCCCGCCCCGCAGACGTGTCCCGCGGGTCGCCCCCCACCCCGCTCCCCAAGCCGCACTCAGGCCCGGTCCCGCTTCCTGCCGGGCCGAGAGCCCCCACCTGCCTCCCACCCTCCCCAGCGAGGCTGTCCGGAGGCTCGGGGTGGGGCTGGGGGGCAGGATCCCCGCGAAGGGCTCACCCACGCGCTGCGGCCGCCACGGCTCCCCTCCCCCCGGCCGAACCTGAGCCGCGTCTTCCCTCCGCCACCCCCACACCCGTCCCCGCTGCCCCCGCCCCGGCAGCGCACCCGCCGGCCCTGTCACGCGCTCTGGAACTGTCGGACCCAAAGCCCTCGACCCTGCGGCCCCAGAGCGGGGACGGGAGGACCCGGGCGGCCGCGCGTTGCCATGGTGACCCCGGGCGCCCCCGACTCCCCGGCCGCCCCCGCCCAGCCCCAGGCCCAGGTCCGGCTCCGGTTCCGACCCGGAGCCTCGGCGCCCACCACCACCACCAGCCCTCCTGGTCGGGCCGCGGCCTCCGGCCCAGGACGCGGGCCCCGGCGGCCGCTCCCCTTACCCATGGCGGCGGCGGCGGCGCGGTCTCGGGCGGGGACTGCCGGGCCCTCGGCGGCCGCCACGGCGTCAGCAGCGGGCCCGGGCGGCCACAGCGCTCCCGGCGGCCGGAGGGCGCGGCGCCGCGAGGGGGCGGGGCGGGCGGCGGAGCGGGCGGCCGCCGGGGAGAGAGCGCCCGCGCGGACCCGCAGCGCCCGGCGGCCCCGGGGGGAGGGAGACGGGGCGCCCGGGGCCTGCGTCTGGGCGCGGAGGGCGGGAGCCGGTCGGGCGACGGGTGCGCGCCCCCGGCGGCGCGGGCCACGTGCACACGTTTCCGCCGGGGGCGGCGGGCTTCCTTGGCGCCCCTACCGCTTCCCTCCGTCCCCGCGGACCCCAGGAGGGCAGGGCGACGGAGGTCTGAAGCCGTGAACGGCCGGCAGAAACCCCCGCCCGGGGCGCGCCGCCCCCGGCAGCCCGGCGTGCCGCAGCGGGGACCCCAGCCTGGGGGGGGCCCTCACGGACGGCAGTAACGCCCGGCCGCTCTGCCGCACGCCCGGCGCCCACATGCCCTTGAATGTCAGCCACAGCGGGAAACTCAGTGGCGGACAGAAGCCGGGCGGGACGGTTTTACCGCCCAAAGGACGCGGGTGCGGGGAAAGCCGGCGTCTCCGTTCAGGGGGAGGAAGGCTGTCCGGCAGAGGGGCCTCCGCGGAGGCGCCAGGGGCCGGGCGCGCGGTGCGGGCAGCGAGCGCAGCTGCAAACAGGCCTGATGGTCCCTCAAAACGGCGACGTGGCGGGTCCGCACCGTGGCATCACCAAGCCCTCCGATGCCTCTTTCCTGCTCCTAATTTTACTGACTGTGAGGTGATCACACATGGGTGGGTAAGATGTGTAACACACACACACACAGTTAGAGAATCATCGTAGCGTGGCCGGACTGAGTGAGCACCTCCCCCCCGAAGGCCACTGGCCGCCCCTCCCTCACAATCCCCCTGAGGTAAAGGCTCTCCTGGCTTTTAAAAGAATCATTCCCTTGCTTTTCTCTTCTTCTTAATATATTTGTATTGGTTTCAGAAAGGGAGAGGGGAAGAGAAACATCAGTGATGAGAATCATTTTTTAAAAAAAATATGTTTTATTGATTTTTACAGCGAGGAAGGGAGAGGGATAGAGAGTTAGAAACATTGATGAGAAACATCGATCAGCTGCCTCGCAACCAGGATACATGCCCTTGACAGGAATCGAACCTGGGACCTCCCAGTCCACAGGCCGACGCTCTATCCACTGAGCCAAACCCGTTTCGGCGAGAGAGAACCATTGATCAGTGATGAGGGAATTCATTGACTGGCTGCCTCCCGCATGCCCGCTACTGGGGAGTCAGCCCCCAGGCGGGCCAGGTACCCCTGACTGGAATTGAACCTTTCCGTCAGTCAGAGGCCGGAGCTCTATCCACCGGGCCAAACCAGCCGGGGCCCTTTGCTTGCTTTTCTGTGTGTTACTACCACTCAGGTATGTGCCCTTAAACAATGTAGTTTATTTATAGAATTTCACAAGTGGAATAACACTATGAATTTTGTTGCTTGTTTCACTTGCTGAACCTATTATCTACGTCCATGAGGGGTTTCCAGGTTGGGTTGTTCTAGGTTGTACATAACATCCTAGTGCCTATATGCAAAACAGCCTTAAAGGTGTATGATAAAGAATAGAATTATTGCTGAAACGGGTTTGGCTCAGCGGATAGAGCATTGGCCTGTGGACTGAAAGGTCCCAGGTTCCATTCCGGTCAAGGGCATGTACCTTGGTTGTGGGCACATGCCCAGTAGGGGGCGTACAGGAGGCAGCTGATGGATGTTTCTTTTCTATCCCTCTCCTTTCCTCTCTGTAAAAATCAATAAAATATTTGTGTGTGTGTGTGTATAAAAGAATTATTGGAAATCAGGCACACCTTAAGTTTACTAGGTAATACTAAATTATTTTCAAAACTCTTCTCAAAATTAACCTCTATCAGCAATGTAGTCTTTCTGTAACTCCATCTCCATTCTAATGCTCGAATTTCTTCATTTTTGGCCAACCTGGTGGATAGGTGATTGTATGCTGGGTTTATATTTATCACACTGATGACATTAAACAATTTGCTCATGTTTACTTACTATTTGGAGATTCTCTTTTGCAAAGGGACTGTTCAAGTCTTGAACCTGTTTTTCTTTTGACCTATTGTAGGGTCAGGCCAGGATGTGGCCTGATTCCCCCTCCAGTCCGAGGAGCACAGCAGCAGGAATGGAGTGTTTCCCATATCCTTGATAACAGACGTCACCAGGCTGTTTGTCCTTGGCCTGCCTGCAGGCCTTTACCTTATCTAAGTTCTGCTAGATAAGCGCCTAGCCTGCTCTTGCCAAGTCCAGAAACTCACCGGACCAGCTGCTTGGGGCTGCCAGAGGTCAGTAATAAAGACTATGTCTTTCCCTTCTGGTCCCTCTGCGAGGTCACGATTCAATCCCCAGTGGGGATTGATCATTGATATTTGTATCTCCCTGTCCCTTCCTCTCTGAAAGCAATAAAAATACATTTTTAAAGTCAGGAAAAGTTAAGAACCATATGATTTCACTCATATGTGGGATATAAAACTGAAACCTGTGAACACAAACAGCAGTGTGGTGGTTGCCAGAGGGAAAGGGGTGGGGGAAGATGTGGGTCCTAATATACAGTGATGGGAGAAGATCTGACTTTGGGTGGTGAGCACACAGTGTAATATACAGATCCTATAACATAGAACCCAAACCTGAAACCTATACGAACATGTTGACCAATGTCACCCAATAAATTTAATTAAAATAAATAAAAATAAATATTTTGGTGGCAAAAATAAATATGTATATATTAAAAAATAACAATGAAGTGGCCAGAATCTTCTAACCAAAACACACTCAGGAATGACCAAAAACTTAGAACTCTTCCTCGGGTTCTTCTTCCATAGGCTTTACTTTATAGGCCTTTATACATTCCTATAAAGAAGCAATACTGCCTAAACCAAAAAAACTTCTTACCCATCTCACTCCCAGGACCTGACATTACTTAGGATCCTTCCTGTTATGTAATGTCAGTACTCCTTGATTTTATCATTAGATAAAGCATTATTTCACTTGTCAGTACTGGATAAAAGTGCTGGACAACGATAATTAATACAGTACGATCTGAAGGTAGAAAACAATTTATTTAATAAAAACTTCCAATACATTTTTTTTTAAATGTGAGGTAGAAGCAATTGAGAGAAATTAGAGCTTTCCCCCAGAAGATGGATACCCCAGGATTAAAACTGGTCATCATACACATAATTAAAAACTTTGAGATAATTGTTTTTCAAAAAAATTCTTATAAAGAGAAAAAATTAAGTAATACCCCAAAACAAAGGGGCATATGAAATTAACAGGTGAAAGAGGATCATACATTTTACATGTCATCAATTTAGCAAACAAAATTTCTAAAGAATAAGAATTATTCTCTTTTATATAAAAATCTACATTAGAATACTGAATACTAAAAATAACAAGTGGGAGAGCAAGAAGAGAATCAGAAATTACCGTAGTTTTCCATGTATGGGATGCTATTTTTTTTCTAAAATCATTAGACTGGTCCTAGTTGGTTTGGCTCAATGGATAGAGCATCAGCCTGCGGAATGAAGGGTCCCGGGTTTGATTCCAATTAAGGGCACATGCCTGGGTTGTGGGCTGAATCCCTAGCAGGGGGTGTGCAGAAAGCAGCCAATCAATTATTCTCTTTCATTACTGATGTTGCTCTCTCTCTCCCTCCCCCGTCTTCTCTGAAATCAATAAAAAAATATTTTTAAAAAATCGTTAGAGTGAAAATTGAGGGGTGTCCTATACACGCAAGTCAGCCAAGGAGAGAGCCATGCAGGTGCATAGCTGCCCATACCTTGTCAAACAGGCTTCCTCCAATCATGAGCCTTGTTGTTACTGACAGCAGCTGATGCCATAATTGCATGTGGAGGTGGAGAGTGTGCAAATGCAACAGGGACCAGAGCTTTCTAAGTCCATAAAGATGTCAAAAAATAAAGATAAATATCAGTAAGCAATTGTCTTGCTCTGCAAAATTCAAACTGAATGTAATCAGCTATGCAACAGAGCATGGAAACAGAGCTGCAGAGAGACAATATGGACTTCCTCCCACTGAGTGTCTGATCAGACAGTGGAGAAAACAGGAAGAACAACTCCTTAAGATGCCAAAAAAGAAGGCCTTAACAGGAAACCAATAAAATGTTTAAAATATTGATTTCTTAATTTTGGGTTGGAAAAGTAGGGGACGTCTTACACATGGGGGCGTTTTATCACAGAAAAATACGGTAATAGGAAATAATCAACTTTAAAGTACTAATTTAAAAGACTAGGTTTCTTCTGAAATTACTTTTAGGGTATTATTTAAACTGAGAGATGTTTTGTAAACTCTGTAAAATACATAGAGAATATAACATTCCAGTAAATTTATTTAAAAAAATAATAAAATACATAAAAAATAAAAGACTAGGTTTCAAATGAAAACATGTTTGAGTCCTAGCTGGTTTGGTTCAGTGGATAGAGCATCCCCATGTGGAATGTAGGGGGGGTGCAGGAAGCAGCCATTCAATGATGCTCACTCATCATTGATGTTTCTATCTCTCTCCCTCTCCCTTCCTCTCTGAAATCAGTAAAAATATTAAAACAAAAACATAAGCAAAAAACATGTCTTTCACCAGAAAGCAAGTCAGAGGGGAAAAAACAGCAAAATGGCCTTTTGATCAGGGACCTTAAAATACTTGGGGGAGGAGGGGCACAAAAAAACCAGCCTGGCCGGTGTGGCTAGTAGTTGAGAGTCAACTCAGGAACCAAGAGATCATGTGTTTGATTCCCCCATCAGGGCTCGGGTTGCAGGCTCCATCCTCAATAAGGGACATGTAGGAGGCAGCCAGTCGATGTTTCTCTCTCTCATCGATGTTTTTATCTTTCTATCCCTCTTCTTTCCTCTCTCTAAAAATCAATAAAAAAAATTTTTAAAAAAAGAATCAAAATAATATAAAATGTACACCTATGTTCTCATCACAAGATTGTGCTTAAATGAAAAAGAAATCAATTTTCTTTACTATATTTCAAATAAGCAAAATATAATAAAAATGTATAAAATCATAATAAAAATGTATAAAATTAATCTTGAAATTTTAGGTATCAGATCCCAAAAGAATCCATTTCTAAAGCAGGTAAACATTTAGCACATTCTTTTCTTTTTTTTAAATATTTTTTTATTGATTTCAGAGATGGAGGGAGAGGAGAGGAAGAGGGGAGACAGAAACATCAACGATGAAAATCATTGATTGGCTGCCTCCTACATACCCCTTACTGAGGATTGAGCCCACAACCTAAGCATGTGACCTTGACAGGAATCAAACCCGGGACCCTTCAGACCATAGGCCGAGGCTCTATCCACTTAGCTAAACCTGCTAGCGCAGCACATTCTCTGTAGGTCATACAAAAACACATATATAGTACTATAAATTCAGTTTTGAGTACACCTATACTAAAAAAATAAATAGTGCTAAATAAATAGTGTTAAATAGTATGGTGATAAAACTTTATGTTTAACAACATTATACAAAAAACAAAACAAAGAAACCCTGGAAGTTTGTAAATGAACAAAGTACATTTACACCATTTTATATCCTTGGGATAAAAGTTATGTCTACCACCTAACCAGGCACTGACTTTACGGCATGCCCAAATTACTAATAGTCAATTGCTAGAGATCACTATGCTAGTATGAAAAATGCAAGGAAAACAATGCTTCATCTTCTTTGAAAATCACCCAATATATAACAGAGACTTTCGTGTTCTCCTGATGGAAGATCAATGATATAAAATAAATTAAGGAAGATATATTTAACACATTATATAATTATTCTAGAGGCCCAGCACATGAAATTCATGTGCAGGTACAGTCTCTAGGCCTGGCCTGCAATCAGGGCCATCTCCCCCAGCTGCTGACAGTTAGCCCTGCCCCTTTCCGCCATCCACCCTTGGCCAGCCTCGGGAAGGGACCAAGAGATTGGTCAGCAGGCCCCAATCAGGTGATCTGGGCCTGCAGACCAGGGACAGGTCCTGCATTGAGCATCTGCCCCCTGGTGGTCAGTGCGCATCATAGCAACCATTTCATTTGCACATTTCCCTGTTATTATATAGGATAAAAAGATGTATGTCATTATTTAATATTTTATAATTTAGTTTACAGGACTGCTAAAATAATTACAAAGATTTTTGTGGCATTCTATGGATAATAGTGTACTTAAGCAATATGGTTTATGTATCTTAGCCTATCATATTTATATATATGTGTTTTTTTAAATCCTCACCTGAGGATATTTTTTCCATTGATTTTCAGATAGAGTGGAAGGGAGGTGGAGAGAGAGAAACATGGATGTGAGAGAGACACATCAATTGGTTGCCTCTGCACGCACCACAACTGGGGCAGGGATCAAACCTTCAACCCTTTGGTCCATAGGCTGACACTCTAACCACTGAGAAAAGCCAGCCAAGGCATATTCAGATGATTTTTTTAAAAAGATTACCTATTTTTTTCCCCTGGTCGGGTGACTCAGTTGGTTGGAGCATTCTCCCATACCACAAAATGGCCAACTTGCTCAATGAGAGGGCATTGGTCCTCAGCCCAAAAGCTGACGGTTCAATTCCTGGTTAAGGGCTCACACCTCTTGCAGGTTCAGTGCTGGTCCCCAGTCCAGGCACATGAAGGAGGCAACCAGTCTATGTTTCTCTTTCACAACTATTATGTTTCCTTCTCCTGCTCTCTTGCCCCATTCCTCTCTCTAAAATCAATAAATACATATCCTTGGGAGAGGATTTTAAAAAAGATTTGTTTTTAAAATAAAACATGGCATGAAATACTTCTCCTTTTTCTTCCCTTATCTAAGGATGTTTCTCATGGATTTAAAGAGAAGAAGGAAGAGATAGAGAGAATAGAAAAAGAGAGAAATATCAATGTAAGAAACCAATCCTTTGCCTCCCAAATGCGCCCTGACCAGGAATCAAACCCACCACCTTTTGGAGTACAGGTGGATGGATATTCCAACCAACTGAGCCACACCAGCCAAGGCTCCATTTTTTAATATAATGATTTGTCCAAATTTTTTTTTAAAGTTTATAAATTGGGTGACAGGACCCAGAAGAGATATCCAGTTTTCCTAGCTATGTCTAAGAATCATTCACCCTGTTCATTAGGCAACAGATCAAGTCCCTTTTCTTCCCCTTTTTCACTTCACAAACCATCCTTCTCCATCTTCTTCATTATTGCACTTTTTGCTTAAAACTACTTCCTGTGAATTGTTTTCTCTCTCCCCTTTGTAGAATCAGACCTTTGAAAATGCAAATGGAAAAAAACAAGACATTGAGTTTTAATTTACACAAGTACATTGTAAAGTACTCAAAATAGCACAATCAAATGTGACCGTGTAGATAACGAAAAGGATATTAATTTTTCTGAGTTTAGATGACAAAGTAGCTTCCCCAAAGGCGGATAGCGGTTTAGTGAGGACACACATCCCAGGAGAATCAGTTTATGTTTGGCTCTGGTTATAGCAACATTAAGACGTCGCCAATCTTTCAATAGTTCACCAAGCTGAAAGAAATAGAATTTTCCATTATTTAAGTTTTCATATATTTGAGTTTGTTCTGGCAAGGAACATAATTTGTCTTGAACTATTTTATTATTTTTAATCCTAAACACTAGGGTTTTATTTATTTTTTATTTTAAAAAGTTTATTGAAAAAGAGATTCAACACATTAAAAAATCTAAACAGATGGCAAAACTTATCCATAATGTCAACTTCAAATATTTTATCTTGTGTGTGATATCCTAGCTATAATTTAAAAATATTAAATACATGCAATAAAAATTTTTAAGTAGAGCTATCTCCACTCATGGGAGCATTGTTTGCAACAGTAATAAAAGCAGAAGATCCAGGGGAGTGGTTACATATACCACAACACATATATATATAATGGAAAACTACACAATAATCAGGACAGAATGGAATCTCTTTCCATATAGTATTGACATGAAAAGATCTCCAAGTTATTTTATTAAGTGGAAAAGCAAAAGTCCTGAATAGAATATGTAGTACCTTTTGTGTGAAAGGGAGGGAACTATGAATACTGACTCACCTCTGCTTATAAATACCTCGGAAATTCTAGAAAGTTATCCATAAAACTAAAAATGCGACTATTTGAGGATAAGAGGAATAGGGTAAAAGGGAGACTTTTTACTACCTACATTTTTAAAACTATGGAGTTATCACATAGTCAAGAAAAATGAACCAAGAAGAGGTAAAAATATAAAAACAACAATACAACAAAAACTGGAATTATCTATAAACCTATAAGTATGTCTATGGAAGCCTTTATAGTTAAAATGCCCCAAATGCAACAGCCAAGAGGTGGGAGCAACTCAATGTGTGTTCATGGGTAAATGGATAAGTAAATTGTGGTATATGTATGCAAAGGAGTATTATTCAGTCTTTAAAAGGAAGGAAATTCTGCAGCATGCTAATGAGCCATGGGACATTATTCTAAGTGAAGCCACTTGTGAAATGACAAATATTATATGATTCCATTTATATAAAGTACCTAGAGTAGTCAAATTCATAGAGACAGAAATTAGAATGATGGCTGCCAGGGGCTGAAGGGAGAGGGAATTAAGGAGTTGTTTGTTATTCATGAGGATAGACAGTTTGCAAAAAAACATTGTGGAGATCTGTTGCAACAACAGTGTGAACATACTTAACAGTACTGAATGATACACTTAACAATAGTTAGAGTTGTAAATTTTATGTTCTGTGTTTTAAACACAATTTCCTAAAAAAAAAGAGAGGAAAAAAGTGTCCCAGACAAATCAGCAGAAAAAAACAATTAACTCACAGTTCCATCTTTATTACTTCTAACAAATGACACTAGAATGATACTTTTGTCTCTTCCTTGGTATTTGTCTACTGTGTTAACTTCAACCATCCCAACAGAAGAATGTGCCAATAAATCATTGATGATCTTTAACTGCTGCCTGTATGGTGCAATAATACCAATATCAGAGGGATTACATCCAGCCTAAACAGAAAAGGAAACAATTCAAAATTTAAACTTTTATTTTTTGTAATTTAAGCTTTACTAGAACTAACTTTACTTAATTAAATGTTTACTACATAATGTGCCCAGTTGATGTTTATAATAGATATTCCTATCACAACGAGTAAATTATTATATTTGTTGTAAATCAACATTCATATTTCCTGAGATGAAATAATTTCCTCAAACATTGCTCCCTTGATTTTTAGAGGCTCATGGCAGTATAATGGTTTGCATGCTAATAGAACAGTGCCACCATACAAAAAGAATATACAGAAATACATTTCACTTTCTGTCATCCCTTACACTAAAGTTTCCAATCCCCAATCATACTAACTGCACACAATCAGAATTATTTGATGTTATAAAAAAGTTATCCTAAAAGGAAACCCAAAAATGCCATTACAAAAATTACATGTCTGAAATAGAAGATCTACCTAAAACATAATCACAAACAACCAAAATGAGGAAACAAAGAAACAACCCCCAAAGGAAAGAACTAGTGAATTCTCCAAAAGAGATAAATGAAGCAGAAATAAGAAATTTAGCTGAAACAGAATTCAGAGTAATGACATTAAAAATGCTCAACAGGCCAAAACCGGTTTGGCTCAGTGGATAGAGCGTCTGCCTGCAGACTGAAAGGTCCCAAGTTCGATTCTGGTCAAGGGCATGTACCTTGGTTGCGAGCACATCCTCAGTAGGGGGTGTGAGGAGGCAGCTGATAGAAGTCTCTCTCTCATTGATGTTTCTAACTCTCTATCCCTCTCCCTTCCTCTCTGTAAGAAAGCAATAAAATATATATTTTTTAAGAATGCTCAACAGTATGAAACAAAAATATAGTAACTATAAAAAAAGAACAGTCTGAGATAAAGAATGACATAACACAAATACATTAGAAGGAATACACCGAAGATTAGGGGAAACTGAGAATCGAATCAGTGAATTAGAAGACAGAGTTGAAAATATCACTCAATTAGCCGAAACCGGTTTGGCTCAGTGGATAGAGTGTCAGCCTGCGGACTGAAAGGTCCCAGGTTAAATTCCGGTCAAGGGCATGTACCTTGGTTGCGGGCACATCCCCAGTGTGGGTGTGCAGGAGGCAGCTGCTTGATGTTTCTCTCTCATGGATGTTTCTAACTCTCTATCCCTCTCCCTTCCTCTCTGTAAAAAATCAATAAAAATATGTATTTTTTAAAAATAAGAGAAACAAAAAGAAAAAGCAATTAGGGGATTAGGGCATGCATGGGAATGGGGGGGGGGAGACAATGGGAAGATATGTACAAATGCAATACATTAATAAAAAATAAAAATTAAAAAAAAAAAAGAGCCAAGACTGGTTTGGCTCAGTGGATAGAGTGTAGGTCTGCGGACCGAAAGGTCCTAGGTTCAATTTCAGTCAAGGGCATGTATCCTGGTTGCGGGTGCATCCCCAGTGGGGGGCATGCGGGAGGCGGCTGATCGATGTCTCTCTTTCATTGATGTTTCCAGCTCTCTATCCCTTTCCCTTCCTCTCTGTAAAAAATCAATAAAATATATTTTTTTGAAAAAGCAATTAAGAAAACAGGAGGACAGCTTAAGGAAGCTGTGGCACAATTTAAAATGTAATGATATTAGAATAGTAGGTGTGCCAGAAGAGACAGAAAGAGAGAAAGGAATAGAGAAGGTGTTTGAAGAAATTAAGGTAGAAAACTTCCCTGACTTGGTAAAGGAAAAAGTCACACAAGTTCAGGAGACACAGAGAACCTTAAACAAGAACCCAAACAGATGCATGCCTAGACACATCATAATTAAAATCCCAACAATTAAGGCAGCAAGAGAAAAGAAAACGGTTACCTACAAAGGAGTTCCCATAAGGCTGACACATGATTTCTCATCAGAAACTCTACAGGCCAGAAGGGAATGGCATGAAGTACTCAAGGTAATAGAAAGCAAGGATCTGAGAACAAGATTACTATATCCAGCAAGGCTATCATTCAAAATAGACTGTCAAATAAAGAGCTTCCCAAACAAAAAAAGGCTAAAGGATTACCACCACCACCAAGCCAGAATTATAAGAAATGCTAAAGAGATTGCAGTAAGGGATTGCTGAGAAGAAGAAACAGAGAGAAACCTAGCCATTCAGAATTAAAATGGTTATAAATAAGTACCTCTCAATAATAACCCTAAATGTAAATGGACTAAATGCTCCAATCAAAAGGTATAGGGTTGCCAAAACTAGTTTGGCTCAGTGGATAGAGCATCGGTCTGCGGACTGAAGGGTCCCGGGTTCGATTCCAGTTTGGGGCATGTACATTGGTTGCGGGCGCATCTCCAGTGGGGGGTGTGCAGGAGGTTTCTTATCGATGTCTCTCTCTCATCGATGTTTCTAACTTTCTATCCCTCCCCCTTCCTCTCTGTGAAAAATCAATAAAATATATATTAAAAAAAAAGGTGTAGGGTAGCTGAATGGATTAAAAAACATGACCCAACTATATGCTGTCTACCAGAGACCCACCTCAAAGCAAAAGACACACACAGGATAAAAGTGAAGGGATGGAAAAGAATATTCCATGCAAATGGAAAAGAAAAAAAAGCTGGAATAGCAATACTCATATTTCACAAAATAGACTTTAAAAGCATCATGCTAAATGAAATAAGCCAGTTGGAGAAAGATAAATATCATATGATCATTTGTGGAATATAATGAACAACACAAACTGATGAACAAAAATAGACAGAGGAGGAAATATATAATAGAAGCAATCCTGTTATTTGCAATTTTTAATATAACAGAAGCAATCCCTGTTATTTGCCAAATTTTTAATATAACAGAAGCAATCCTGTTATTTGCAGATTTTTAATATTTTCTACAACTTTTATGATATCACACTATGTTAGTACAGTTTTGGTAATATTAGTATACTTAAAATCCCTTTTTTTTTTAATACATATTTCTATTAATTTTTTTCACAGAGAGGAAGGGAGAAGGATAAAGAGTTAGAAACATCAATGAGAGAGAAACACCGATCAGCTGCCTCCTGCACACTTCCTGCTGGGGGATGTGTCCGCAACCAAGGTACATGCCCTTGACCGGTATTGAACCTGGGACTCTTCAGTCTGCAGGCCGACGCTTTATCCATTGAACCAAACCAGTTAGGGCAAATCCTTTTATTCTTGAAATATTAATGTTTATTGCATGTAACATTTTATATTTAAGATAGTTTTCCTTGAAATATTAAGGTTTATTGCATGAAACATTGTCATATTTAAAATTGTTTTCCTTGAAATAAAAAAAAAACTGGAAAAAAATTACATGTCTGAGATAAATTTTCTCAAAATTAATCAGACTTCCATCCTCTTGTATTAATAAACAAGGGCAAATGCTACTATATCTTAAGTTCCTTGCATTCCAACATCCCCTTACATTGCAAATATTAATTTTCCCTCAAAATAAAATTCTAAATTACCTTAATAAAAATTGAGGTCAGGAAAACTATGAGTTTGGCTTCTGTTATATTGCTCACACCACTCTTTTCAACTTGTTCTGGTGCTGGAACCTAAACAGAAAAATATGCATTCTGCTTATAAAACAATCTCTAAAGTTAAGAGCACACAGGTAGCTATAGAGACTGCACTGCCAGATGTGGAGACAGCTGAAAATTTCTTCATCCTAAAAGTGAAGGTAAAAGAATGAACAAAAATAAATGCGATTATTCGTTTTCAGAAAGCCATCAAGAAGCAACCATCTTCAACATACCACAGTTCAGGCTGAAATTTCTATGAATGGGACCACACATTGAGCTTCACCTGCTTTACTTTGCAATCCCCTATTTCAAGGAATCAAAGGCCAGAAAAGATAAGGAACTTGCTCAAGGTCTCACAATAAATCATGGCACCAGGAATCAAAACGGAGAGCTGGCCCTGCCAGTGCTGCTCAGTCAGCTGGTTGAGCACAATCCCATGCACCGAAAAGCTGCTGGTTCAATCCCGGGTCAGGGAATAAACCTGGGTTACACACTCATTCCCGGGAAGGGATGTGTAGAAGGCAATCCATCAATGTTTCTCTCTCACATCCCTCTCTCTCCCTCTCTCCCTCTCGCTGATAGTTAAGTTTAATTTAAAAATCTTAAAAAGCAAAACAAAAACTTAGATTTGGCTCTAATATCTGTGCTCTTTCTATTTTCTTGTTGCCTTTTATACAAACAATGGAGCAGATAAAGTTCCCCAGGTTTTACAATACCTGGTAAAATTCTCCAAGGACTATTTTGCTCCAACACATCCCTAATTAACCTTCATTATTTATTTATTATTTTTACTTGAGAGAGGAAGGAAAAGAGAGAATCAGTGATATGAGAGACCAACTGGGATTGAGACCTTGATCACCCTGATGGGAATCAAACCTGTGACCTTGCTCAGCCGGCATGGCTTAGTGGGTGAGCACTGACCTATGAACCAGGAAGTCATGGTTCGATTCCCAGTCAAAGCATAAGCCTGGGTTCCAGACTTGATCCCGAGTGTGAAGCATGCAGGAAGCAGCTGATCAATGACTCTCTCTCATCATTAATGTTTCTATGTCTCTCTCGTTCTCCCTTCCTCTTTGAAATCAATAAAAAATATATATAAAAACAAAACCCTGCACTTTCCAGTGCATGGAATGATGCTTCAACCAACTGAGCCATACCAGCCAGGGCTAACCTTGATTACTTTCAATATAACTTATATGGAATCCTGATACTAAGAAAGAAAAAACCTGAGTAGCAAAAATAAAGAACCTGAGTCATTATTGATGAGGTAAACAATGGTAAATTATAACTAATAAATTAGAGTTGTGGTTTATAAAAGCAGTCCTTTGTGATATTAGCTTATCATTTCCCAGAATCTGCCTGCCCTTTGTTGTTAATTCTTGAACCTGAAATACTCTGGCCATTATTCAAGAGAATGAAAATTCTAGCAGGGTCTGCACAATGCACAGTGACACCTATTTTTTTTTTCCTTTTACAGTGAAACCTATCTTTAACAATCAGCTCACTCCACCCATCTTAATAACAAGTGATATATTTTAGAGTAATATGTATACTCTAAGTAGCCACTATATTTTTATTTGAACTTACGTAAAGATTTCCAAATCAATGCTGAGAAGCACTATATAAAACAAATTATAAGAGATACAGGGTCAAAACTTTGTTCTAACTAAGAACTAAAAATATTAAGTCATTTAAGACTGTGTGAAGGTTTTTTTTAATGCCAAGTTTGTAAAGAGGTTTTTGTGTGCATATGTGGGGTCAGGAAGTACATAGGAAACCTCCTCACTTTCAGCTCAATTGTGCCAAGAAACTAAAACTATTCTAGAAAAATAAAGTCTATTTTCTTCAAAGTCTTTAAAAGGACAAAAATTTATCCTATCTTCTCTTTATTGGTAAACCTAGCCTTTGACAGTATTAATGCCAATTTCTTTTCTAGAAAATGTAATTATACACTTGAGTTCATTCTCAGGCTTTCCTACTTCAAAAGTCAATTTTGGCCGAAACCGGTTTGGCTTAGTGGATAAGTAAGCATCAACATGCAGACTGGAAGGTCCCAGGTTCAATTCCGGTCAAGGGCATGTACCTTGGTTTCGGGCACATCCCCAATGGGGAGTGTGCAGGAGGCAGCTGATCAATGTTTCTGGATCTCTATCCTTCTCCTTTCCTCTCTGTAAAAACTCAATAAAATATATATATATTTTTTAAAAAGTCAATTTTGACATCTAGTGATCCTCAGGAAAACCTCCCCCAATGATACAGGATCTATGTGTTGCAAAAGTGTATAAGAATATACTAGTTTTAACTGATAAGTGCTAGTAAAGCTTTTTTTTTTTTTTTAATGAAGCATTTTGCTACTGAAAACAGCATTTTAAATAATAGGATAAAAGGAGAAAAACCAAAAAGAAAAAAGAAATAAAGTTTGGTTTCTTACCTGGTCTGTATTAAGAAAACAAACAGGATTGTTTGGTTCAAATGCTCCAACCAGCCAAGGATTTTCAGAATAATCAGCATAAAATTCCAGATCCAGCTTCACGTCTTTAAAGTTAGGCAGATTTATCACTGCAGTGGCCACTTTGTCGGATCCACACTCCAGCTTTCCTTCATATGTCAGTTTATTACTTAAGGACATAATTTTACTAAGGGATTACAAAAATAATTTTAGTCTTGGGAGATGAAAACGAACATCCACATCACTTGAAGCTGACACTGTTACAAATACCTGTTCATTCTGTACTGCACAGTTAACTGTACGACAGCGTTTTTATTCCGCTCCAGCCTCTTGAACAAGCTTTCACTCATGCCAAGAGCCCTGCCAACATAGATCCAGGCGTATCAGTGCACTGTGGCTGTCCCTTACAAAGAACCCAGTCTAAAATTAAAACTTCAGTGTCTGCTTACCTTGCTTCACGGTTGAGCACCAGGGGAGGAAGCTGCTGGTGATCCCCCACCAACACAAATCTCCGTGAAAAGAAAAGGGGCCCAAGGCAAACTGGCTGGCTAATTTGAGAGGCTTCATCCACAATACAAAAATCAAAAACTTTACGGGAAAATATTGGATGGTGTATTCCCATACATGTTGTTGCAACTATAAGCTAAAAACAAAGAAAACGGATCAGTTATTTAATATGTCCAGGAAATGTAATTTCTTTTTTTTCCCATTTTTGAAATTAAAATATATTAAAAAGATTTTGTCCCCAATAACAGGAACACCCCAATATTATTTAATTCTGAGACATAGCATTCAAAAATATTTAATTTTTTACTACAAATTGAAAAAAATCAAGTAAATTTCCCATACATTATAAAAAGGAACAGGAAAGGGAAGCCAAGTAGATAGAAAGCTTTTATACAATAACTACTTTACTCTAGCCAAACACCACAGAAAAAACCGTGGCCCTAGCTGGTTTGATTCAGTGGCTAGAATACTGAACTATAGACTGGAAGATCCTGGGTTCAATTCTGGTCAAGGGCACATGCTCAGGTTTCAGGGTCGATCCCCAATAGGGGGAGGGCTGGAGGCAGCCGATCAATGATATTCTCTCATCATTGATGTTTCTATCCCTCTCTCCTACTCTCTTCCTCTCTGAAATCAATTACTATATATAGGTTCCCTATTCTTTTTTTTTTTTTTAATATATTTTATTGATTTTTTACAGAGAGGAAGGAAGAGGGATAGTTAGAAACATCCATGAGAGACATCAATCAGCCGCCTCCTGTACACCCCACACTGGGGATGTGCCTGCAACCAGGATACATGCCCTTGACTGGAATCGAACCTGGGACCCTTCAGTCCGCAGGCAGATGCTCTATCCACTGAGCCAAACCGGTCTCAGTGGCTCCCTATTCTTGACATGACCAAATTATAGAAATGGAGAACAGTTAAGTGGTTATCAGGGATTAAGCAGGGATGGGGTGGGAAAGAAATGGTTGTAGTTATAAAAATGGAACATGAGTAATCCTTGTGGTAATGGACTAATTGTTCTGTATCAATGTCAGCATCCTGGTTTTGAGTTTACTACAGTTTTGTAAAATGGTAAACAACAGGCAAAGGATATACATGATCTCTGTATTATTTCTCACAGCTGCATGTGAATCTGTAATTATCTCAAAATAAAAAGGTTAATTTTCAAAAACTTAAAATAACTCGCATAGATATTAGATAAAGGAGTTGAAGGAACAACCTATTAAATCTAATTTATTTTAATTACTTTTTTATTTTAATAATGTTTCTTCTTACATATATATAGTTCATTGATTTTTAGAGATAAAGGGGAAAGAGAAACATTGATGTAGGAGCTCAAGATCGATCAGTTGCCTCCTGCACATGCCCTGCCAGACCAAGCCTCAACACGGGCATATACCCTTGACTGGGAATTGAACCCACAATCTCTTGCCGCCCGGAACAATCCCCAACCAACTGAGCCGCACTGGCTAGAGCTGTTTCTTTTCTTTTCCTTAATATTTTTATTGATTTAAAAAAGAGAGGAAGAGAGAGAGACAGAGAGATCAATGTGAGAAAGAAACATTATGTGGCTGCCTCCTGTAGCCTCCAACTAGGGATTGAGTCTGCAATTCTGGCATGTGCCCTGATCAGGAATCAAACAGGTGACCTTGGCAACCTTTTTGTGGGACGATGCTCAACAAACTGAGCCACATGGGCCAGGGCTAGATGAATTTTTCTAAACCTATTTTTATTAATTTCAGAGAGAAAGGGAAAGGAAGAGAGAGATAGAAACATCAATGATGAGAGGGAATTATTGATCAGCTGCATCCTGCACACCCCCTATTGGGGACTGAGCCTGCAATCCAGGCATGTGCCCTTGATCGGAATCGATCCTGGGACCTTTCATTCCACAGGTTGATGCTCTATCCACTGAGCCAAACTGGCTAGGACTAGATGATTTTCTTCTTCTTCTTTTTTTAAAAAATATATTTATTGTTTTACTTTTTTTATTTTTTTATATATTTTATTGATTTTTTACAGAGAGGAAGGGAGAGAGATAGAGAGCTAGAAACATGGATGAGAGAGAGACATCAATCAGCCGCCTCCTACACACCTAACACTGGAGATGTGCCCACAACCGAGATACATGCCCTTGATTGGGATCGAACCTGGGACTGTTTAGTCTGCAGGCCGACGCTACATTCACTGAGCCAAACTGGCCTTGGCCTAGATGATTTTCTTAAAAGACGAAAATACCACTTAAGACTTACCAGTAAAAATATAGACATAAAATAATAAAATGTAAATTAGGTTCTATATAGAAAAAAAAATCAAAGACTGTTCGTGTGCCATTGCCTCTAAATTCAAACTCACTAAAAAATCCTGATTAATAGTTTTCTATATGGGACAGTGTGATATAATAAGAAATATATACTTGGTCTTCCTCCTGGTTCTTGGCACAGAGCTCCTAAACCCCTTGGAATTTCCTGACAGGGGTGAGAAGAACATCTTTTGTTATTCATAATAAGCCCCTTGCAACTAAGCCAGCATTTATTGCAAGAAGGTTTGACACTGGGATTGGAGCTGGTTGCCAGAGGAACCAACCTGGTGATTATAGAGTTAGGACTTTCTTCCATCGCTCCATCTCCATGAAGGGGAGAGGGGCTGAGGATTGAACTAATCACCAATGGCCAATGATTAATCACACCTACATGAAGGAATCTCCATAAAACCCCAAACAATAAGGTTTAGTGAACAGGAGCTGGGAGGGTGGTTCACCTGGGGAGGACATAGAAGCTGCATGTGCCTTTCCACATACCTTCCCCTATGCATCTCTTCCATTTGGCTGTTCCTGGATTGCATCCTATAAAATGTATTCAGTAGTAATAAGAAAATCACCTCCCTGAATTCTATGAGCCATTCTAGCAAATTATTGAACCCAAGGAGGGGGTCATGGAGCCCCGATTTATAGCTAGTTGTTCAGAAGCACAAGAGGCCATGACTTGCAATTTAGAACTGAAGTTGGGGACAGTCTTGTGGGACTAAGCCCTGAAGCTGAGGGGTCTACACTAACTCCAGGTAGGTAAATGTCAGAAGTGTTGTGAGAGAAGCAGAGTTTTCCTTTACTTTACTAGGATATTTTAAACTAAATGAGATCCCTGAATAATAAACCAAAAACCTCATTTCAGTTCAGATGCAAGCCAGCAAACTATAAATTAATAAACTGGTCCTGTAGTTTACATGAACTAATCATGTAAAATTTGGTCAGTGTGACTGAATTTCTCAGAGTGCTGTTTCTCCCCATTCTGGCTACATGTACTTACGTGATTATTGTAGAGTTCTTCTAGAAGCGCTAAGGATTTAATGGACTTTGATCTGCAAATTTCTTCCTCTGTAAATTGCTGGATATCTGGATGTACCTTCTGAGTCTGACCCAAGCGCAAAAATCCTATTTTAAATTTTGCTAACTTCAAAAGAATGTTGTCAACAGCAGAATGTGTATAACTAGTCAACAAAACACTAAAACCACAGGCATATAGAATTCTTACCTAAGAATGAAAAAGAGAAAGGAAAAACAGCATTACTTTTCATTCCAGACCATTTTTAACATGCTTATATTTTTCTAATAGAACTAGAAAACTTAATAGGAAGAATATATAAGAGTTGAAATGAATAACTTTTTAAAAATGATAACGCCAAAATGTGTTATTAAAGTATTATAGAAAGTAATAAAACTGAATACTTATGAACTTCCAATAGTGCCTGGCACACAGTATCAATCAATAAATATTTGCGCTGGGAGAATCCAAGATGGCGGCATAGGTAAACACCTACACTGCTGCCTCGCACAACAATTTCAAAACTACAACTAAAAGACAGAACGGACATCATCCAGAACCACAGGAAAGCTGGCTGAGTGGAAATTCTACAACTAGATGGAAAGAGAGGGGCTCACAGACACCCAGAGGAGCTGCAAAAAGCTGAGGTATGTTGACACGCGCGTGGAGAGAGCGGGTGCCAGAGAACCTGGCTGGCTTTCTCTGGCGGGAGGGAGACGGAGATTCTCAATGGCATTGAACCCCTTATCCTACGACACTAAACCCCAGATCCAGCTGAAACTCATACCGGGGAAGTTTGGACTGAAATTTAGGGGAGTTGCAAAAGATCAGAAGTCTGGTGATGCGCATGGCACTGTGCGCAGAGGACAGATTGCTGATTGTGCCACTGGCTTTCACGAGTGGGCAGGAGAGAGACCCTCCCAACTGCACCACTTCTAACCCCACTAAACCCCGGTCTCAGGCGAAACCCTGGGGACCCAGACTCATATGGTCCCGGGGCAGGGGAGCCGAAGGGGCAGCGGTCTAGAGGCACTGCGAGAGCGCACGAGAGCACACAGGGACCGCTCCAGCAATTACCTAGTCACCTGAGACTCAGGGGCCGTGGCAGGCGGGGCTGACTGAAGCCTGAGACTTCACCCATCCGAAGCTCAACAGAGGTTTTTGCATTTTTGCAAGTCTGGGATCATAAGGCTGAATCCAACACAGAAGTTTTCCCGGCATAGTGAAAATGCCGAGACAAGGGAAGGGATCACAAACAAAAGAAATGGAGGAAAACAAACGACTGGATATAGAGTTCAAAACCACGCTTATAAGGTTTTTCAAGAATATTCTAGAAAAGTTGGATAAAGTTAGCGAGACCCAAGAGGAGATGAAAAAGAACCAACTGGAGATGCAAAAGATCCAACTAGAGATGGAAAAGGACCAACTAGAAATTAAACATGCACTGACTGAAATAAAATTATTATACAGAGACCTAACAGCAGACTAGAAGAAAGCCAAGAATCAAGTCAAAAATTTGAAATATAAAGAATCGGAAAACACTCAACTGGAAAAGCAAGAAGAGAAAAGAATCCAAAAATGTGAAGATAATGTAAGGAGCCTCTGGGACAGCTTCAAGCGTACCAACATCAGAATTGTGGGGGTGCCAGAGGGAGAGAGAGAGCAAGATACTGAAAACCTATTTAAAGAAATAATGACTGAAAACTTCCCACATCTGGTGAAAGAAATAGACTTACAAGTCCAGGAAGCATACAGAACCCCATATAAAAAGAATCCAAAGAGGACTACACCAAGACACATCATAATTAAAATACCAAGAGCAAAAGACAAAGAGAGAATATTAAAAGCAGCAAGAGAAAAACAGTTCATTACCTACAAGGGAGCACCCATACGACTGTCAGCTGATTTCTCAACAGATAAGATGCAGGCCAGATGGGAGTGGCAAAAAATATTCAAGGTGATGAATAGCAAGAACCTACAACCAAGAATACTCTATCCAGCAAAGCTATCATTCAGAATTGAAGGGCAGATAAAGAGCTTCACAGAGGGAGGAGCCAAGATGGCAGCATAGAAACACCTACACTGCTGCCTCGCACAACAATTTCAAAACTACAACTAAAAGACAGAACAGACATCATCCAGAACCACAGGAAAGCTGGCTGAGTGGAAGTTCTACAGCTAGAAGGAAAGAGAGGGGCTCACAGAGACCCAGAGGAACTGCAAAAAGCCGAGGTACGGAGACGCATGCGCTGAAAGAGCGGGTGCCCAAGTACCTGGCTGGCTTTCTCGGACGGGAGGGAAACGGAGACTCCCAACAGCATTGAACCCCTTATCCTACGACACTAAATTCCAGACCCAGCCGAAACTCATACGGAGGGAGTTTGGACTGTGAAAAGGGAGAAGAACACGGAAATTTAGGGGAGTCGCAAAAGATAGGAGGTCTGGTTACTATGGCGCGCACACGCACACACAGGGCGCCGGCGCCACACGGAGGACCGATTGCTAATTGTGCTGCTGGCTTTTGCGACTGGGCGGGAGACAGACCCTCCCAACTGCGCCACTTCTGAGTCCACTGGGCCCCTGTTTCGGGCGAAACCCTGGAGACCTAGACTCGTGTGGTCCTGGTGCTCAGGGGAGCAGGGGAGCTGCGGGCGCACGCGCGCACAAGGACCGCTCCAGCGATTACCCAGTCACGTGAGACTTGGCGGCCGTGGAGGGCGGGGCCGACTGGAAGGCAAGGCGGTCCCTTAAGCCCTGAGACTCCACCCATCCCAAGCTCAACAGAGGCTTCTGTGGTCTTGCAAATAAAAAAGTTTCCCCGACATAGTGAAAATGCCAAGACAAGGGAAGGGATCAAAAACAAAAGAAATGGAGGAAAAAAAACGACTGGATATAGAGTTCAAAA
>PVJN01029331.1:0-26523 GCA_004026805.1 Lasiurus borealis | reverse complement strand
CTGGAAGTCTGTGCTGGGGGGTCCCTTGCCCATGCCGCTCTGTGGGGGCCATGGGGAGCCATGTGTGATGCGAACTGTGAAGAAGGCAGGACCCAACCAGGGCCGCCACTTCTACATGTGTTCCAGGCCCCGGGGGCCTTCCACTGACCCCTCTTCTCGCTGCAACTTCTTCCTCTGGAGCAGGCCCAGCTGAGCCCACCCAGCCGAGGGACATGAACTGGTCAGCCCTGGACATGAACTGAGGCCAGCACCTTCCTAAGCTGTCACCTCCTCCCCCAAGGTCTCCTTCCCCACCCCCCTCCTCCTTCTCCACCTTCTTCAGGAATTTTTCTGTTTCTTCTTTCTCTTCCTCCTCTGAGGCCTCTCTCCTCTCTTCCTGCCTTGCTTCTCATTGGTGAGCTACTTGTGCCTTAATTCTGCACCCCAGTCCTCCACCCCAATTTCCACCTTCCTGGAAGAAGTACACAAGAACCAATTGCTCCAGGAACTTTTAAAACCCTTTCTTCCCTTGCTAGGAAATGTGTCTGCCTCAATAAAGTCTGTGTCTTTCTTACGGTGTACCATGTCATTTGAAGGTTTTAGATAGGCTCCATGAGATGCTATCTCAATACAGGGGTACCTCGAGATACGAGTTTAATTCGTTCCGTAACCTTGAGGCATGGGAAACTGAGACGCTCGAGTCTCAGTAAACTGGTGGGTTGTGTGCAATTACTCCTATCTCAAATGTTGCTCGTATTTCAAAGCAAAAATGGCTTGCTCAATGGCTCGTATCTCAAAAATCTCGTATGTTAGGGCACTCGTATCTTGAGGTACCACTGTACTGGGTTTGCCAACTGCCTGTTGCCTGGTGGTATAACTCAGGAAGAGGGGAGGAAGGAGTGGTGTTCACCATAAAGGGCTCTGCTGAGTTGTAGGGGTTCCTGCACTGCTGAGGTTGGTTCCACAGAGGGGGTGGGTGTGTGTGACAGAAATCTCAGGTGGGTTGTATAGCCGTAAACCAACACTTCCCAACTGGTGTGTCTGACAGCTGCCGTAAATGGGTTCTGGGGTGGAAAGTAATGGGTCTCAGCTCTAGAGTTGCCAGCCAGGGTCAAGAATTGCACAAGTGTCAGGGAAGATTTCCTCCTAGGCAAGTATCACTAGTTTGCCCAAGTATGCCATGCAAATGTTTTCTGCGTCCTGGGCCCTGGGAAGGTTGGGAGCATTGCCTTGAATAAGTTGCTTTTTATAGTCCAGCCTCGTCACCTAGTAAAATGCGGCTGGTAATCCTGTTCTATAAGGTGTGGGAAGGCAAGGGTAATGGATTGAGGACATCCATTCCTTCTCCTGGGAAATAACTCCAACGTTTTGGGGACTACTCTTTTCCTCTAGGCAGATTGGTTTGAGCTGACTCTACCTCCTGGCCTTCAGGGGCTATCTGAGGCACAGGTGTCCAGGCCCACCAGTGAAGAGTCAATCCCAGGATTTTTGTGGAAACTATTGGGTGAGAGCCATCCTATATATTAAAAGGCTAATATGCAAATTGTCCCTTCAACCTGGAGTTTGACCAGGGGTTGGGTGAGGCGAGCTGGCCAACCATCTGTGGCCCCTCCCCCCAGCCCAGCCTGGCCCCATTGGCCCCAATTGGGGTGGCCGGCAGGACCCCACCTGTGCACGAATTGGTGCCCTGGGCCTCTAGTTTCAAATAAACCTACCAAGTGTCTCCACTTTTTGTTCAACTTACTGTGTAATCTCCTTTCTGGATTTCAGTGTCCCTACAGTAAAATGGGGTGGTTGGATCTACAAGTGATCTGTGGTTTACTAATGGCCCTGCCACTTGTCCCTACGGAGTCAGGTTTAGTGCAGTGGTTTGTTCTCTGTCCAACAGAGGGCAACAAAGGCTGCAATTTGCTCTTTATTTGTTTTCAACTCAAGTCAGCTGAAGGCACACAACAAAGCAAAGGAAGAGAGGCCCAGCCCCAAGCGAAGTGCAGGTGGCTGGGGATCCAAGTCAGCTGGCTTCTCATGCATAGGTGGTGACATACTGGGGCCCCATGTTTCCAAAGTAGGAGCGTTCCCACTCACTCATGAGCTCGAAGTGCACAGGACGGCGACAGAAATTGCAGGAAGCCACGGACACGTCCTGGAGGGGCAGCCCCACCTCAGTCCAGGCCACCAGCAGCTTCTCTGAAGATGGTGGGAGGAGAGGAGGGAAAGAATTGGTTAGACCGGGTTTTCTTCATCCTTGTGTCTCGGTACAGCTGTGCCAAGATGTAGATTCCCTTCAACCCTTCAATATGTCTTGGAACTAGAAGTGGATTCTGGTTGGCTCCAGTGTGTGTGATGAATGTTGCCATTTGTGAACAGGTGCTGTGATGATAAAAGATTGGCAAGCTCCTAATTTGGCACAATTTATAGCTGTACTGGCCTGGTACAGGACATGCTATGGCCCAAGAAGTGAAACCATCTACTTTGAAACACCTAACCTGGGGAGAAAAATGATACCGACAGTAACCATGCAGTGTCACTGTTGTGCCACGGGAACCTGGGGTGGAGAGTGTTCCTGAAGGGGGTGGGAACCCAAAAGAGAGAACCTGACCTCACTTTCAGAAATGCCTCAGGTGTGTGCCAGGACTCTGGCTTTTTTTTTTTTTTTAATTAATCCTTTTCCATTGATTTTTGGAGAGTGGAAGAGGGGGGAGGAGACAGAAGAGAGAGAGAAACATCGATGTGAGAGAGAGACATCCACTGGTTGCCACCCAACCAAGGCTGGGGATTGAGCCTGCAACTGAGGTACATGCTCTTGACCAGAATCTCATCCACGACTCTTCAGTCCATAGGCCAATGCTCTATCCACTGAGCCAAACTGGCTAGGGCTGTCCATGGCTTTTTAAATGGCCATTCCTTCGGTGATCTCATACAGTCTCATGAATTTAAACACCATCTTTATGCTGATGATTCTCAAATTTTCATCCCCATCCCAGACCACGCTCCTGAATTCTAGGCTTGTACCTTCAATTACCTTTCAAATCTCCAATGTCAGGCCCCATGCTAAAAACTGCATGAATACAATAAACTTTAGGTGAATTGACTAAACTACCAACTTTCAGGATGAAAACCAAGCTATTCAGTTAGCACTATAAATCTCTCAATCCAATCCTTGTTTTGTATTGTCTTTTTGACACTCCTTTCCCCCACACCATTCCTACTAGCCTGCATTCCTCTAATTCTTTTTTAAAAATATTTTTTGTTGATTTCAAAGCAGAAGGGAGAGGGAGAGATAGAAACATCCATAGTGAGAGAGAATCATTGGTTGGCTGCCTCCTGCATGCCCCCCACTGGGGATCAAGCCTGCAACCTGGGCATGTGCCCTGAACGGGAATTGAACCTGGTTCATAGGTTGACACTCAACCACTGAGCAACACTGGCTGGGCACCTGCTTATTCTTGATATTTTCAAGACTGCTTCTTATCCTCTCCTCCTTGCCTTTATGTTCTTCCCTCTGGTAAGAATACTCCTCCACACCCTCTTTATTCTCTTGGTTCAATACCATTCACCTTGAAAGACTCAGTTCAGATGTCATCCCCACCAGGAAGTCTGTCTTGAATCCCATATGTTGGGTCAGACCCTCCTTTCTGCTCTTACACCTTTGTTGAAATTTCACCCCTTGAAGTTATTGTTTGTATCTGCCATGACTTCCTCAACTAAACTGGAGCCCTACAAATCTAGGGACTGTAGTTGTTTTTTAAACCCATTTATGGCCCTAGTGTAGAGTGGCACACAATAGATGTTTCAGAAATATATTTTTAAAATGAATGGCATCCATTTGACAAAATCCAACACTCTTTCTTTATAAAAACTCTCAGCAAAGTGGGAATAGAAGGATCATACCTCAACATCATAAGAGCCATATATGATAAACCCACAGCTAACATCATACTCAATGGGCAAAAACTAAAACCATTTCCCCTAAGAACAGGAACAAGGCAGGGATGTCCACTCTCACCACTCCTGTTCGACATAGTACTGGAAGTATTAGCCATTGCAATTAGACAAGAAGAAGACATAAAAGGCATCCCAAATTGGAAAAGAAGAAGTAAAGCTGTCCTTATTTGCAGATGACATGATACTGTATATAAAAAACCTGCAGGACTCCATCCCCAAACTAATTGACTTAATAAATAAATTCGGCAATGTAGGAGGATACAAAATTAATGCCAAGAAATCTGTGGCATTTCTATAAAATGAATGGCATCCGTTCAGTCAACTTCTTTCAGATCCTGGGGCTGAAAGGAGGGAACGTGCTATCGGCAACCATGTTGAGGACTTACCCACAAAGTCTTCCATCATCTGAGGGCTGTGATGGGGGGAGGGCGCCAGGCGCAGCAGCTCCTCACCGCGGGGGACAGTTGGGTAGTTGATGGCCTGCACATAGATGCTGTGCTTGGAGAGCAGGAGATCGCAGATCTTGCTATTCAGCGCTGCATCACCCACCTGGGCTCAGGAGAAAAGCCTGTCAATATCGGTCACCCTTGTCCCGCTCTCGCAGGTGGAGGGAACCAGGTGAAGGAACAACACTGAATTTCTAAACATATTTTTTTCATAAAGGCCTTAATCAGTGGCAGCTTGAGAATATCTCTATCCAGGAGTTACTCAGAGGCACCAATCAGATTTCAAGGAGTGGGGTGGAGGTGGTGCTAGGAACCTTGTCTGGAAGCTGTGTGCAGAGCAAGCAAGCAGGTTTTACTTAGCTAGTATGTTAAGGTGGGTGGTTCTGGATAAGAAGGAAAATCCCTTAAGCACCCCCCCCAATCTGGATTAATTAAAAAACAGCAACAGTTATTTACAGAAGCAATATTTCAAGAGGATGCTGGGTTGGTCCAAAGAGCAGTGACTATTTCATCATCAGTCACATAAAAGTATCCTTCCTGCTCCCCTACTTACTGACACACAGATTGGATGTTATTTAAGAAAGAACAACATATATACATATATGTATAGTCTATGGACACAGGCAATAGTGTGATAAAGGCCTAGGGTGGGTTAGGGGCTGGGTGGAAGGGGGCATAAGGGGAAGAAGGGGGAGACATCTATAACTTTGTCAATGATAAAAGATAATAATAAAGAAGTCGCAGTTAATTTTTAAAGGCAGTATACCCTCAAACATAGTTGAGGATCCAGAATAGCAGCTAGAAAAATAAATAAATAAACCAAAACAAACAAAAACGGCAGCTAGTCTCATGGCTTTTGATTTTACATTTTCTGACTTCAATTCTCCATAAGAAATATATTTCATGATCATGCTACACACATGTGCATATGGCCATATGCAAAACTGAAACAAATTTCCCATAAAATGAAATCCTTACTCTATGTGATGTACATGTTCTTTGCTGTTTTTTTTTTTGTAAGCAACTATATTTATAGTCACGATACCACAGATGTGGTGAGTTAAGACAATGGCCATTCCTTAATCAAATACAAGCATTTTCATCATGCATAGTTTATAGGCTCCTTAAGAGGCAGTCTCTTTAAGAGGCTGGGTGTTCAAGAAAGATTCTCATCATAACCTATTAAGGTGATGGTATAGCCCACATAGGTCATAGACTCAATATTGTGAAGGTCAGAACAGTCTTAATAAGGAAGGCAAATGAAAGAAAGTAAAGAAGAAAATCCAGAACGACTGATAACTTTTCAAAAAAATGGTTAACAGGAAAGCAAAGAGCTGATGACAGGAGACAGGAGCGGGTGCCAGTTTGCTGGGTGTGGGAAGGCTCCCGGAAGAGGACGGAGGAGAGGATGATGGGAAGCACGGGGCGCTCACCCGGATGGGAATGATGTGGCTGGGACAGGGGATAACAGGAAGGCCCCTGTCCATTAGTAGCTGGCGCATGTGCTTGACATTGCGCTGATGGGCCCGCCTCAGGGCCTGGCCCTCCTCTCCCTTGAGGAGCCGCACAGATTCCAGAGCCCCAGAGAGCACCATGGGAGGCAGCGAAGTGGTGAAGATGAAGCCGGCAGCGTAGGAGCGCACCATGTCCACCAGGTCGCGGGTGCCAGCGATGTAGCCGCCCACACAGCCAAAGGCCTTGCCTGGAGACAGGGAGGAGGAAGAGACGCCCAGACCCCTTTTCATTCCTCAGAAGACGAGGATCCAACCCCGGGGAACACGAGGAGGTAAGTGCAGAAGAAGCAGGAGTTCCAGACTCTCTTCCCAGACCTCTGCGCATTTTTCCTGCCCGTGACGGGAGAATTATTATCAGCACGAGCTAACAATCCTGCTGCTTTGAGATAGGACTTTCAAGGCCTGCCGTATGCAACGACCAGATAGGCAGGAGGTGGGTGGGGTTCTTGAGCTGTTTAGGCCCAAAGGTGGAGCTCCGACGAAGCACGGAGCTGGGATGGGAAAGGAGATTAGAACTACAATCCTCCACTTACTGAGGGGAACCTGCTTATTTGGCTCAGCTCAGGGGTCTTCTTTAGCGAATCTGTAGTGAGGAGGGAGTGGAAGGAGAGAGAGAGAATCCAGGAGTCCCACAGTCTAGGGCCGTGAATTCTACCCAAATAGCTTCTGCAACTTTGGGGGGAGGGAGACAAGGATCTTACAGGGGCCTCCTCTCTGGATTATATGTGAGGGAAGTCCAAGGCGCTCACTCACCAAGAGTCCCAGAAATGACGTCAATCTTGTGCATGATTCCATCACGCTCCCCGATCCCAGCGCCCCGGGAACCATACAGTCCCACAGCATGAACCTCATCCACAAAGGTCAGAGCTCCATACTGGTGGGCCACGTCACACAGCTCCTCAAGGGGACAGATGGCACCTGAGCAAAAGCCAAGGAAGAGAGGTCGATCATAACCCTTCCCCCAGCTCCATCTCCAGCGTGGAACTGGGACCCACAACTACTTTAGGACGATGGCAGGTGACTGGATGCAGGAGCGGGTGTAATGACTGCCTTCACCTCACTCCTGCCCAAGCTCGTTCATGTTCTTTCTCCCACTTTCTCTGTCCCCCCTTCTCCCTCCCCTCCTCCTCTTTTAAAAATATATTTTTTATTTATTTCAGAGAGGAAGGGAGAGCGAGAGATAAATATCAGGGATTCAATGCTGAGAGAGAATCATTGATCAGCTGCCTCTTGCACACCTCAGCTAGGGATCCAGCCTGAAATCCAGGCGTGGGAATCGCACTGTGACCTCCTGGTTCATAGGTCAATGCTCAAACACTGAGCCATGCCTGCTGAGCGTCTCCTTGCCCTGTGTGTGTGTGTGTGTGTGTGTGTGTGTGTGTGTGTGTGTGTTTTCTCCAGGCTATGATCAAAGCTTGCCTCTCTTTCCTATTTTTACTTTATTTTGCCAATATACATTCTTTTTCTTTATTTTTTCTTTTTTTAAATTAAATCTTTATTATTCAGATTACATTTGTTTCTCTTTTTTCCCCTCCATAGCTCCCCACCACCCAACTCCCACCCTTCCCTCTGCCCTTAGCTCCTTCCCATTGACCTCATCCATAGGTGTATGATTTTTGTCCAGTCTCTCCCTGCACCCCCCTCACCCCTTTTCCCCTGAGAATTATCAGTCCACTCCCTTCCTGTGCTCCTGATTCTATTATATTCACCAGTTTATTCTGTTGATCAAATTTTTAATTCACTTAATTTTTAGATTCCCTTGTTGAAAGGTAAAAGCCAAAAAATTAAGTACATTCTTTTATTTATGTCATTTTCCAGCCTCTCTATGCTTCCTTCCTTCCCGCCCTCTCCACCCCCCCCAATCTATGTATTTCCATTTAGGATTGGCACTAGCCTCTGTGATATCTTTGTTTACATAAATGGAAAAATGTCACCTTTTGCTCCAGGTTAAAGCCATTCTGATTTCAGATACCACTCAGCCCCTCAGCCAGATGCTGTTGGCAGCCCTGGCGATGTATCTACCCTTCACTGGTCCTCTCCATTTTTATCTGTCTGGCTTCCTGTCACTATCTCTCTTTTTGTGGCATTGCCGTCTTTGTTTCGATATCTCTATTTTTAGGCTCTGCCATATTTTTCTCTCTCCCCTCCCATTCTTTCCTCTCTGTGTCTCTGCTTCTCTCCCTCCCTCCTTCACTTTCTCATTGTGTCCCTTTCTGTCGACCTATCTCTCTGCTTTGGACTTTCTTTCTCTATCCCTTTGTGTGTGTGTGTGTGTGTGTGTGTGTGTGTGTGTGTGTGTGTGTTGTTGTTGTTGTTGTTGTTGTTGTTTGGTGCCTCTGTCTCTTTGTATTCCCTGTGTCTCCATGACAGCGTATTCCTCATCTCTGTCAATGTTATATGAGAGCATATATTAAGCCTCACAGGCTTAATCTCAATCTATTGAATTGAAGGTGAATTAGAAGTGAGCTGTAGGTTCCTCTTAATTTCCATACAGATTACCTTTTTTTTCTATGTTATTCTAGACATCTTATATGCTTATAGTTTGTATAAGGCTTCCCCTGGCTATGAATCCCGTACGCAGACTCTGCATATACAAGAATCCACACCTTCACCATCCCTAGAAACTACTAAGGTGCAGAGACTCGAAATACAGAAGAAACTTGTTCACGGGGAAACAGGGACTCCAGGCCAGGATTAAAGAATGTGAGCAGAGAGACAGAAACATTGATCTTGGCTGCCTCCTGCATGCCCCCCACTGGAGATTGAGCCCCACCACCCAGGCATGTGCCCTGACTTGGAATCAAACCTGGGATATCTTGGTTCATGGGAGGACAGTCATCCCACTGAGCCACATCAGCCAGGCTGAACTCCAAGCCTTGAAAACTCTCAAGATTAAAGGGCCCAACTGTACTCTCCCTCCCAGGAGCAGGCCCATGCCTTTTCCTTCCACTTCTCCTCTCACAGGCATGTACGTGGTTCCTTGAGATACGAGTGCCCTAACATACGAGATTTTTGAGATATGAGCAATTTTTGCTTTGAAATACGAGCAATATTTGAGATAGGAGTAATTGCGAGGATCCGCTGGCTGCATGACCCACCAGTTTACCGAGACTCGAGCGTCTCATAGTTTCCCACGCCTCAAGGTTACGGAACGAATTAAACTCATATCTCGAGGTACCACTGTATCTCCTAAACTCTAAGGATCCCCACAAGACTTGCACCCAGGGGATCAGCAGGCAGTGGCCACTTTTCCCGGCTTACCCCTGAACCTAACTCCAAGGCCTCCTTTCCTCCGACTTTCTGGTGAACTGACAACAGCCCCACCTTGGTTCACTGGCTGCTGCTTCTATCCCAAGCCCTTCTTTATTTCACTGTCCCCAGCTCTGATAAACATACTCTTACAATCATCTGGACTCATGTGATTGAAAAGAAAAAACCCACACATTACCAGCTGGTCCGAGGCAGAGAGGCTCCAGGCTGGAACTTTGCCGGTAACACTTGCTCCCTGGCATGTGTCATCAGTTTGGCTCAAATGAACTCTTATAAAAAAAGTTATCTACAGTCCTGGCCAGCATAGCTCAGTGGTTAGAGCATGGGCCCATGCACTGAAAGTTCCATTGCAAGTTCATCCCCACCTAGTTGGGCATGGATGGGAGGCAACCAATCAATATGTCTGTCTCACACTGATGTTTCTCTCCCTCTCACTCACTCACTCTCTAGAAATCAATGGAAACAAAATACCCTTGGGTGAGGATTAACACAAAAAAGTTACCTACAGTTTTGGACATTTCTTACATTGACAACTACAAAGTCTTAAACATTTACTACCTGACTCTTCACAGATAAAGTTTGTCAACCCATCACAAAATGATTGTGAAGGCTAAATAAAAACGACCCCTATGAAACGGGTTAGTAGCAACCTGACATATAGTAAGCACTCATTTTTCTTCTTTATCCATCATCTATTTTGGACATATAGTTTCCATATTTTTTACTATAAGTAAGTAAATTTTAAAACGCATGAAATACTAACATGCTTTAAGTATTTGTCTTTGATTTGGATCTGTCTTTAGGGCATGTTCCTAGAGGCGGATTCATTTCAATTGAAGTCAACTTCATTTATCTTACCGTATTACTCATGCCTGTCCCAGCAACTAGTTAAAGTTAGATCCTTAAAGAGATTACAATTCCTGCCCTTGCCTTCCTGCAATGTTCCATTTTTGAATTTTGAGTCTAAGGTGATCTATGAAGCTCATCCAATCATTTAAAAGGCATTCATTAACATGTAGTCTTTAGACACTTAATATATACAAAAAATATAGTATAAATTTAAATGTGTCATGTGCCCTTGGAAAGCTTCAATGTAATAGGGAAGATAAAACTTGGATTATACTTCTATCCCTAAGTATGAAGTCTCACCTCATATCCTCACATACATGAGGGAGGAGGCTCAAAGGGTGGGGGGGGATAGAATGTGAGTAACTGGTGGGAACAACCACAGGAGATGGAACCCAAGACAAATGGAGCGGTGTGCTAAGTTCAAGCATCATTTCAATGAGAGAAATTCTGCCCTTCGATAGACAGTTTATGCAGAGTTTCCATAAAAAAAAAATAAGGAACCAGCCCTGGTTGGTTTTGTTCAGTGATTGGGGCGTCGGCCCACGGACCAAAGGGTCCCGGGTTCAATTCCCGGTCAAGGGCATGTTCCTCGGTTGCAGATTCATCCCCACCCCTGGTCAGGGCTCCTGTTGAATGTCAACCAATCAATGTCTCTGTCTCATGTCAGTTTCTCTCTCTCCTTCTCCTTTCTCCCTCCTACTCTCTCTAAGAGTTGATGGAAAAAAATGTCCCTGAGGTGAGGATTTTAAAAAAAAATTAAAAAGGAACCATTCACTTGCGAATGTAAGGGAGTAGGATGGTCCTAACAGGTATCCACCAGAGAAATCCTGAATTAGATTAGTCTCAGCAGTAGGAATATAATCATAGGATGGTTTTACTTTATTGCTCATTGTAGAAATGTGGATGTGGGCACAATAAGTTCTGTACATATGTCAACTCATTTAATTCTCACAGCTACTCTATCATTATCACCTCTATTTTTCAAATAAGGCAACTGAGACACAACAATTAAGAAACTTGCTCAAGTTAAGTAACTTGTCATGCTGAGTTTTCAAAATGAATAGTCTAGTTTCACGGCCTGTGCATTACCATTACATGATGCTGATGGCATGTACGTTTGCTATATCAGGAAGTCTTCTTTGTTTTAGTTGGAAAAGTGACAAATTGAAATGAAGGGAGGGCCTCTTCCCTTCAATAAATCCAGAAGCCGATGTCTAAAATATAGGATTTCTGCTCAAAGGAGGCAGCAATGAAATGATTTGAACATTGTTTCAGTTGGGGAGGAAGAAGCAAGAGGGGAAAGGTCATATTTTTCAACTTAGATCATAATACATCGGATGTCTTTCATTATCTCTAATTCTTACAACTAGATATTTTACCTTGGGGAAAAACTTAGACTCAGAGAGTTAGAGTTAGCCAGTAAGTTCCTGGAATTTGAACCCAGATCTGTCTGATTTCAAAACCTGTCTTGACTCCCATGCTTCATACTGAACCTTGAAGATGATCTTCAGGCAATACTTTGTAAAATTTTCCATTGCAGAAACCAGACACGGATATCATTGATTTATAATAATTAATCACAGAGGGAGCCCTTGTATGAAGGAATTAGAATCATACTAGAATCAGGATAAGTTGGAAGCTGCGTATGAATTTTCATTTCTTAATCTGTAAGATCACTGTAATAGCTGCCTCAATCTTTTGGCATTTGCTGGTTGTGTGATTTTAGGCAAGTTACTTCACTAGTTTGTGTCTCACTTTCCTCCTGTAAATGAATAGAAAGAATAATAGCACCTACCCCATAGAATTGTGAAGATTCAGTACATTAATACAGTGGTACCTCGAGATACGAGTGCCCTAACATATGAGATTTTTGAGATACGAGCCGTCGAGTGAGCAATTTTTGCTTTGAAATACGAGCAACATTTGAGATAGGAGTAATCTTGTAGATAGGCCGGCTGCACACGACCCACCAGTTTACTGCAACTCGAGCATCTCATAGTTTCCCACGCCTCAAGGTTACGGAACGAATTAAACTCGTATCTCAAGGTACCACTGTATACATAAAATGCTAATAATTCTGCTTGGCATGTAATAAGCACTCTGTAAATGTTAGCTGTTATCATTATTATCATGGTTTCTGTGAGACCAAGGTTAGTAAACATACACTCACACCTATACATACCATCCATGGAGTGAACAGTCTCAAAGGCCACAATTTTGGGTGTCTCAGGGTTGGACTTCTTTAGAAGTTTCTCCAGGTGGTCAGGGTCATTGTGCCTGAAGACAAACTTGGCTGCTCCACTGTTGCGGATACCTTGGATCATTGAAGCGTGATTGCCTGCATCTGAGTAAATCTCGCACCCTGAGGAACCAGATGCATAATTCTTAAGTTTCTGTCCCAGTATTCCTACTTTATCCTCAGGAACAATCTGGCCGGGACAGAGGGCCAACCCTTTCCTCCCGTTGAAGACCCTGCATGACTTTCTGGTGAACCTACCATGAAGGACAAGTAGACTGGAAGTTACTTAAGAGCAGGAACCACACCTCTCTCTCTCTCTCTCTCTCTCTCTCTCTCTCTCTCTCTCTCTCTCTCTCTCTCTCTCTTAAAAGCAGCATTTATTATTTTCTTTTAATTACATAGGGAACAAGGAAATTCACCCTAGTTATAAACAATTCTATCAACATGGAAATAGAGTGGAAAGCGGAGAGAACCCTCACTCTATGTGTACAAGAGGGAACACTGGTACGTTCCCACGTGATCCTTTCAGAAAGTTACCTTTGTGTCAGTTTACCAAATTGTGCATCTTCACTTACGTCTGTGGTGATTTAAATGGATAATTTCCATTGTTCAGTGACTTCTTTCTTTCCACGTGGCATAGGTCTGTGTATCTTGGTGATCTCCATATCAGTAAATACAAGTCTACCTTGTTTTTACAATTGCATCTATCGCGAGTAATGGGTGCACCATAACCTACATCACCACTCCCACACCAGTGGACATTTTAGAATTTCCAAATTTCTACTCTTCAAAGCAAATTTGCAGTGAACATTTTTGAACGTGCATCTTTGTGCACAGGGGTGAGTTTTCATCAGATTTCCCTGACAATTGATAAGGAACCACATCTTCCTCTTTCTGGTACACAGTAGTTGATAAATTAGCAATTCTTGAATGAATGGATGAGTAAACATAACCAATATATGTGAGTGAATAAATATATGAGTGAATATATTGCTAAATGAAAGAATGAAAAAAAAGAGGCATCAAAAGATGAGGCATAAGAGGTAGGTAGAGGTCAGATTATTTGGAGCTTTAGAAGCCATGATAAAGAATTTGGAATTGGGCTCGGCCAGTGTGCTCAGTGGTTGAGCATCAACCTATGAATCAGGAGGTCGTGGTTTGATTCCCAGTCAGGGCACATGCCCAAGTTGTGGGCTTGATACCCAGTGTGGGGTGTGCAGGGGACAGCCAATCAATGATTCTCTCTCATCATTGATGTTTCTATCTCTCTCTCTTCATCTCCCTTCCTCTCTAAAATCAATAAAAAATATTTTTTAAAAAAGAAATTATATTGCAGTGGAAATGAAAAGATGATTGCAGTGGAAATGAAAAGAAGTTCAATTGTAATGGTTGAGGAGGGGGTTCACTGAAAATATTTCCAAGGATGTTGGATTTAGTTGGGGTTATGTGGGACTTCAGAATAGTTTCAGAGAAGCAGTGGTGATGTTTATAGTGTGCCAAAGAATCAGCAGGAAGTGAGGAAGTAGCTGCCAAGTATGAAGACTTCTGTCAAGCAGTTTGCCAGTTATAAGAGAGAGATAGGGCAATAGCTTGAGCATAATGAGGGCAAATGTTTTTTTAAAATATATTTTATTGATTTTTTTACAGAGAGGAAGGGAGATAGAAAGTCAGAAACATCGATGAGAGAGAGACATTGATCAGCCGTCTCCTGCATGTCCCACAGTGGAGATGTGCCCACAAGCAAGGTACATGCCCCCAACCAGAATCGAATGTGGGACCCGTCAGTCCACAGGCCGACGCCCTATCCACTGAACCAAACCGGTCTCGGCAGGGAAATGTTTTTTGTAAGATGCAAAAGACTTCAATAGATTAAAGAAAGAGAGAGGCTGAAGATGCAGGGGAGAGGAAACTTATAGATCAAAGTTCCTGAGGGAGTAGAGGGGAATAGGACCCAGAGGGAAAGACATGTGAGGATGCTCATGTGTGTGAGAGTGAGGTGCAGGTCTAGGAGGGCTGAGGAGAATGGGAATTGGCAAAGCTACCCTGCAGACTTGGAGAACTGACCATGGAAACAGGATTGCCAGAGAGCATACACAAGATGATAGAAGTTGGGAATCATAAATTTTTAGTGGCTCCCACCTGAGCAATTATATAAGCTCAGGATTGAGAGAGAAGGTGGAGAGTTATATTCATCCAGGTTTGGGGCTGTGACAGAAGGATGACAGCCAGATGAGTTGAGGATATTATTGGCTAAAGAGTGGGGGAGAGGGAAGGTGGTATGTTATTGACTAGAGAGTGGGAAGGTGGGATCCAGTGTCCAAGGGAAGGGATTGGCTTTAGGCAGAAGAAGAGATGCACTTTCAAATTGTAAAAGGGAAGAATGAAAGAAGAATCAGCCACCATTTAGAAAAATTTGTAGGTTTGGTGGCTGTAAGTTAAAAGGAGTCCCTGTCTGGTGATCTGCGTGCATGCCTGTGATGTAAAATGTGAGGCAATTGGTTAAGAGTGAAGGAGGAGGTAGTCACAGGTTTCAGATGAGGGAAGAAAGTTTTAAAAATTGGATGTGGGGACATAAAAGTATTGTTTATAAGTATTAGGAGCCTAGTTGAGTTGGGGATGACACATTTATTGTGTTACTCTTCTTTGAAGTTAGGCAGTGTTCCTTAGTAATGATCTTCAGCCTAAGTATGGAAGAGAAGAAAGGAGAAGACTGTAGTCATCCAGCGATGAGGATATGTGAGGTGGGTAAGAAGGAAGGGCAATGCAAGTGAGTGAACTCAGAATAGAGGGAGCCGAGACCGGTTTGGCTCAGTGGATAGAGCGTCGGCTTGCGGACTGAAAGGTCCCAGGTTCGATCCCGGTTGGGGGCATGTACCTTGCTTGCGGGCACATCTCCACTGTGGGGCGTGCAGGAGGCGGCTGATCGATGTCTCTCTCTCATCGATGTTTCTGACTTTCTATCTCTCTCCCTTCCTCTCTGTAAAAAATCAATAAAATATATTTTTTAAAAAAGGACAGAATAGAGAGAAAGAATGGTGAGAACAGTTAGACTGTATGCTGCATAAAGCTTAGGCCTTAGGCTTACCTGGCAGGATCTTAGCCAAGGTGAAGAGAGTAGAATCATTGGCCACAAAACAGGAAGAGAAGAGCAGGGCTGAGTCCTTCTGGTGCAGTTCAGCCAGCTCCTGCTCTAGCTCCACATGAAACTTACTGGTACCCGAGATGTTGCGGGTGCCCCCAGCTCCAACTCCATGACGCTGCAGGGTCTCCCTAGTCAGGAAAAAAAAAACAGAGGGGAGACAAGGAGAAGAAATCCTCGACAGACACCGAGGAACTGGGTAGGTTTCTCATGTGTTTCACCCATTGATGGGGGTCAATGATGACAGCGATCCTGTGTGAGCTGTGACCTAAGTGACTAAGTAGAGGGCAGGATGGGGATGGTGGAAAGACTTAGAACCTCTTTCTCAGGCTGAAGGCACTCAGGGATGGAGGGAGAATCTAGGTTGAGAATAAGCAGCTTGAAAGACTTTCTAGAGGAGGTCATACACCATCTCTGTCAATACTCATTCTGCAGCCAGAATGAGAACTCATGGAGAGGATGCTTACTTGTTCTTCCATCCTCTCCTCAATAGCACTGTACACTCAAGAGTTTACAAAACATGGTTTGTTGACTGATTTAGTTCCTAAATGGGGATTAAATATGCTGGAGGTCCTTGTGCAACAGAGACGGTAGGTGGAACCCAGGTTTCAACTTCCAGCTCTGCCTTTTCCTTCCATGTGTGGCTTTTGGCTCTTCTCTGGATTGTCCCCACAGCTCATGGCCCAGACCCTACTACTCACTGTGTAGCCTGCAAGACCCGAGGGTGTCGGCTCATGCCCAGGTAGTCATTACTGCACCAGACAGACACATCCTTGGAGGGCACAGATTCTTCAGAGAAGTGTTGGGCAAAGGGGTATGCATCAGCCCAGCGGTTCACAGTCTTGAACACACGATAGGTGTGGTCCCGCTTCTTCTCCAGGATCTTGTCCCTGAAAAACTGGTCATAACCAAAGACATGGTTTCCTGCAGGAATAGAGATGGGGATGAAAAGAATTCATTTAAAATCACTTCCTGGCAAGTCTGTGTTTTATTCATACAATTCATTTTGCCTTTTCTAGTTTTCTTTCCATTTATTCATTTGTTTGATCAGTCATTAACTTACTACGACACATTAACCCACCACTACTTAATTCAACTATTCTTTTGCTTACTCATTCACTCAGTAATTTATTCATACGTTCACTTGGGCTTTCTACCCCTTCGGTTAGTGTAGAAGCCTCGCTGGAATCACTACTTCCAGTATCAGTGGAAAGAGTATTGACAGATCTAGTTTCAAGTAATTACTTTGCCACTTTCTACTTATGTGACCTTAAGAAAGACATGAACTCTCTCCCTTAGTTTCAATTTCTTCATGTGTAGAATGAGGCTAATAATATCTTCTTGAAGAATTGGGATCAGCCGAAACCGGTTTGGCTCAGTGGATAGAGCGTCGGGCTGGGGACTGAAAGGTCCCAGGTTCGATTCTAGTCAAGGGCATGTACATTGGTTGCGGGCACATCCTCAGTAGGGGTGTGCAGGAGACGGCTGATCGATGTCTCTCTCTCATCGATGTTTCTAGCTTTCTATCCCTTTCTCTTCCTCTCTGTGAAAAATCAATAAAATATATTTAAAAAAAAGAATTGGGATCACACACAGAATGTAACACACCTAAACGAATACGTGGCACATATTACTATGAGTAAAGTAATAGTAGTACGGTGGTACCTCGAGATATGAGTTTAATTCGTTCCGTAACCTTGAGGCGTGGGAAACTATGAGACGCTTGAGTCGTGGTAAACTGGTGGGTCGTGTGCAGCTAGCCGATCCGCGCAATTACTCCTATCTCAAATGTTGCTCGTATTTCAAAGCAAAAATCGCTCGCTGGACGGCTCGCATCTCAAAAATCTCATATGTTAGGGCACTCGTATCTCGAGGTACCACTGTAGTGGTAATAATAATAATAATATTTGGTTATATTATTATAGCCAATATTTAATGACTGCCTATTATTTGTAATGCTCTGCCTTATGAACTTTATAGCTATTATTTTATTAGTTTCTCACAACAACCCCATGTAGAAAGTTCTAATAGTATCTTCATTTTGCAAATGAAGAAACCAAGGCATAGAGAGGTTAGGTAACTTGATCAAGGTCATACAGCAAGTAAGTGGCCTACCAGTAAGTGACCACTACCAATACACAATGGGGCAATCCTATTTTCAGAATAAATTGAAATAACATATGCCAAAGGGCTTGTTAAACTCTAGAACTCTATACATGAGACAGAAATCATGATCGTTGCCAATGGTAATTCATGATGTAGGGGTGTGTACACTGATAACACTTTTGCTGCAAGGATGTTTATAAATATGTATCAAAAGTTTTTAAAATGTGCCCATGGCTCCGTTGAGCATCCACCTATGAACCAGAAGGTCAATGTTTGATTCCAAGGCAGGGCACATGCACAGGTTGCAGGCTTGATCCCTAGTGGGAGGCATGCAAGAGGCAGCCAATCAATGATTTTCTCTCATCATTGATGTTTCTATCTCTCTCTCCCTCTCCCTTCCTCTCTGAAATCAACAAAAGTATATATAAAAAACTTTATTAAATGCACAGACTGACATACCTTCAAAAGCTTTGTTGCACCTTTGACAAAAATTATTGATATCCAGAATTTATTTTTATACATTGAAACATTACTATGAACAATGTTCAGTCTAGTAGAAAAGTAGGCAAAGAATATAGGGTATTCAATAAATGTAGAAAAAGATGCTTCATTAGGGAAATATAAATATATTTCCACTATCAAATTGATAAAGATTTACAAGTTTGATAATATCAAGTGTTGGAAAGGGTGTGAGAAAGTGGATACTTTCTGTGATGACTGGTGTATCACTTTGAAGGGCTAATAGGCAATATTTATTAATACTGAAAATGTACACACCCTTACACCCCAAGAATTTCTACCTCTTAGTGTCTATCCTAGAGAAACACTCACCATATTTTCTGGCATATAAGACTGGGCGTATAAGATGACCCCCAACTTTTCCAGTTAAAATATAGAGTTTGGGATATACCCTCCCTCTAAGATGAAACTCGGCATATAAGATGACCCCTGACTTTTGAGAAGATTTTTCTGGGTTAAAAAGTCATCTTATACGCCGGAAAATATGGTACCTATGTGTATGAAGAGATACATTCAATGATGTTTGTTGTACCATTGTTTGTAATAGGAAAAATTGGAAGCAAACCAATAGAGTAGATAAATTATCTCAAGTATATGTATTCATACTAAGTCTAACATAATACTACAAATTATATCTGGGTACATTTATATGAATGGAACATCAACATACAGTATAAATTGAAAGAATTCGCCCAACAAAGTGAAAACAATAACCTGAAATATAGGTGCTTGATTAACTGAATGATACTGCATTCATGCTACAGAATATACTTTGACCCTTTTTGTGTGTGTGCTTCCCCCTCATTATTATTACCTATCACGGAAATAGATGCTTATCTGAGACTGTCCTGCCCCTGATGCTATTTCTCACAATTCTGGCTGCCTCATGCAACACTGGCTATTTCTCGCAATACTGACTGTCCCTCGTGATACTTAGGCTGCCTCTGGCATACTGGCTGCCTCAGCCCTTAATAATTATTATGCAGGTCCATGTTTAGAGACATGAAATGATGCCCATGACATATGGTGAAGTGAACAAAGCAAAATAACAAACTCTGGGTAGAATAAGATCACATTCCTAATAAAAACATATGTAGAGGAGAATGTAGGAGGTGTGTGTGTGTGTGTGTGTGTGTGTGTGTGTGTGTGTGTGTAGTCATAGAAGAATATATCTGGGAGAAAACAGCAAAAAATAATAGTTGATTGTGGAGTTCTGGTTTTAAATTTTTCTCTTTATACTTTACTGTATCTGTTGGAAAATATTTTACAGTGAATCGTATTCCTTTTATATTAGGATAATAAAGCAAATTCCATTGTGAAAAATGGATATAAACAAACACAAAGGAGGGAAAAGGCTCTATGAAGGATGGGTGTTTCTGAGGGAAGCATGGAGAATAAGTGATAGGAATAAACAACATTTAATGAGGCTTCCTAACAAGCCAGAAACATGTTCACTGAAGCAGGTATTAAAATTCCACTAATCCAGATCCATCAAGTGCCAGCATTAAAATTTAAACTCACACTCCCTTTGATTTCAAAGTGCTTCTTTGCCATTTCCACTACTGTATTAGAAGCCCTTTCAGCACTCCTTCCATATTTCTACCTCCTTTATTTCTATCTCAGGAAATTCACTAGCCATGTTGTTCTGTAGCAGATATGTGACTTACTCTGAAATTTGCTCTGGTTCCTGGGGACTAGAGAATAGATTCCTCAGGCTGTTTGAAGCCAGGGGGCTGGATAGGTCTGAACAGGAGTGTGGAATACATAGGCCATGAAGATGCAGGAGAAGGGAGGCAAAGAAAGCATGTGTAGCCATTTTTAACTCAAAGCAAAATATGTTAATTCAATGTTATGAAGTAGGTAAGCCCTTTGCAGAAAGAAAAAAATGTTCTGCAAAGTGAGCACCTATGTATCTCCCCAAGTGGAGCCTCCTGTGTCAGGAAACCTTCCATAATGTGAATCACATTTCTCTCCACTAGAACTTTCCCTTAGGTGAGGTAACTGGAGCAAGCCACCCTGGGCCTTGCGTGTGGGAGGTAGATGAAGCACAATGTATCTTACTCTACTTTTCTGAATGTCATTAAAATTTGATTTTGAAATTTTTATCCTTAATGATCTCACAAAAGGGCCTATGAAAGATGTCAACAATGCAACCATCTCTCAAGTGTGATTATCTTGAGTGATCTGAACCATTTGGGTTGACCTGGGCCTCCATAATCTTGGAGAGTAGGTACCTATTTCCAACACATTCTTTCATGCAAATCCAGATTGTCAGTGTGCTATTGCTTAAATATGGGAGCCCAGCGTATTGGGATCCATTTAGCCACTTGGAAAAGAAGAGGCCAAACTCTAAAGGGAGAAGGAATTTGAGGCCACCGGTACCAGATGAAGTATAGTCAGAGAATAGGACAAAATGGCAGCCCTAGGCCCTACAGACCATGTCCGCCAAGAATGGCATTTTAGACTAATGGCTAAAAGTTCCAGGAACCTGTGCATTTGTGTTATTGGGGAGGGTGCATTTCAGTGCACAGTCTAAGCTATTGCCTACTATGGTTCCCCTAGAAAGATTAGACTCCCCATAATGAGATGTATATTAACTGCCCTTGGAGTAGCGTAGCTGAGGACTGTAGTGAAGTGAGTTCAAGTATTAGGAGTAGAGGTTGATGAGATGGAATTTGACTCTGACCTGTCTTGAAAGTCTTCACATCCTCCTGGACTTCTGGGGCCGCCTTCTGCACAATCTTACTCTTCCCATCCTGGAGTTCTGACAGCATGAAGGGACAGTGGCTCTTGGCCCAAGTGGGAGAGTCTATGCAAAGGTAAGAGAGTAAGTTCAATTTAGTAATTATTACTGAAACCAACTATAACCCAAAGGTAAGAGAGTAAGTTCAATTTAGTAATTATTACTGAAACCTACTATAACCCAAAGGTAAGAGAGTAAGTTCAATTTAGTAATTATTACTGAAACCTACTATAACCCGAAGTGCCACCTCAGACTATGGTAGAGACACAGAGATGAATGAGTCTGGTCCCTATGCTAGATCCCTGTGATGAGAGCTCTTAACCTGGCAGGAATGGCACCCACTGAAGACACATTACAAATAGTGCTGGGAGGGTATAGAAAGTCTAGAAAGTCTAGAACAGGAAGGCCACGTGACTCAGAATTGGAATTGGATGGCTGGAAGTCTAGGCAGGCTTGACAGAAAAGATGATGCCCAAGTTAACTGTCTCATGAGAAATATGAGATATTCTGGTAAAGAGTGTGAAAAAGGAGCATTTGAAGGAGTGAAAGCACAGAAGCTTCAGATAATAGAGTCGATCTAGGCAATTTTAAGTAATTCAGAGTGACTGGAGTATGTAGAGTGTGAGGGGCATGAGCCTGAGGTTCTTTGGAGATGCTGGCAGAAGTCAGATCCAAGCTCATTTTAGGCAGCTCATTCTGCCTTAACTCTTTTCACATAAACCCTACCAATCATTAGGCGATGATGAATTTTGTGACCTGGGACCTTGTGTTTAGGACCCAGACATTCTCCCCATTTTCCAGTAGCTTTTTCTTACCTCCTCCAGCCTTGGTTGCCTTAAGGTGGATTTGAGAACAGGTTGGTCCTTGGGTGGTCAGGATGGGACAGCATCCGTTACCAAAAAGGAACTGGTGAGTCTTAATCAGCTTGCCCAAAGGGCTCGAGGGACCCCGGGCAAACACAGGACAGCGTTGTAGCAACATGACTGCTGCCACCATCTCGAGCCCGAAGTCCTGCAGAAGATGTGGAAGAGATGAGATCTCGTCATGAAGGGCCCGCCAAAAGCCAAGGGTCTTTCCTGTATTTGATTCTTTGTCTTTAGCTTCCTACCCAATGCTTGCCTTTATTGTCCTTTCAAGGTAACAATTTCCCCAGTGTTTAAATGTACCGATAGGGCATCAGAGAGGAAGAAATAAGAAACTGCTATTAAGCAAAGAGGTAAAGGAAAGAGTTCCAACTGGAGGTCAGAAAGCCTGAATTCTGATTCAGACTTTGCCACTGACCCCCTTTATGATGCAGAAGAGTCATTGAAGTATGAATGTGGCCAGGATGGGAGTTGACAATCCATTAACTCTTTGAATCACAACTAAAGACCAAGAATTTTTCTAAAAATATTGGCCTCAGCCCAGTAGAGATTCAGCCTCATAATACACAAAGATACCATTGATCAGAGCTTCTGAGCCTCATCCCAGAGATTTTCTGCCACAGGTACCAGATTAAGTATATTCTGGGAATAGGACTAAATGATAAGTCCTAGGCCCTACAAACCATGTTCCCCAAGAATGGTATTTTGCTGTTCTTGGACTTGCTTCTGTATTTTACAAGATAAAATACAGATCGAGAAGGAGGTGAAAGCAAGATTCAAAGGGTCTGGGGAACAAGTCTATGGGTGAACAAAAGAGATGGAGTCTGAGACAGAGGAAAGAAAAGGGACAGAAAGAAGATCATTTTAAAAAGTACATATAAATATTTGTTGAATTTTGGGGTAAACTAATAAATGAACAGAGACTCAAATGGTGAAAAGAGGAGAGTAGGGGAAGAATCAGGAGAATATAAAAATTAGCAAAGATAAAAGAAGGAAAGTGAGAGACAACAAATGTACAGTCATGGTAGTGGAGTTACAAGCACAGAAATTGTAAGAGAGAAAAAGATAAAAGCCAGATGGAAAAGGGAGGGTAGAGATAAGAACAAGGAGAAGAGGACTGCTTCCGAAAAACAGAGGACAAGAGGATGATGGGAAATATAGAAGAATAGGGAAAGAGACTGAGCTCAGAAAAAGAAAGGAGAGAGAGAGAGAGAGAGAGAGAGAGAGAGAGAGAGAGAGAGAGAGAGGAAGAAGAAGAAGAAGGAGGAGGAGGAGGAGGAGGAGGAGGGGGAGGAGGAGAGGGAGGGGGAGAAGTAGAGAGATATTAGTGAATGAGAAATCAGAGGTAGAGGCAGAGACAGAAGGACACAAAAGAGAAATGAGGACAACCCTAGCCAGTTTGGTTCAGTGGATAGAGCATAGGTCCATGGACTCAAGGGTCCAGGGTTCAATGGTCAAGGGCATATACCTCAGTTAGAGGTTCCTGGCACTGGTCAGGCAACCAATCGGTGTGTCTCGTTTTCTCTGTCTCTCCCTTTCCCTTCCACTCTCTCTAAAAATCAATGAAAAAATATCCTAAGTGGGGGTTAACAAGAGAAAAGATATGGGACAAGACAATAGGAGAGAGATGAAGGAATGTGGGAAAACTAAGGCCTTGGCACCGCCAGGAAAACTACTAAGTAGAATTGAATAGCACCTCTCTGCTGTCAGATATAGGGTCTTCTGTTGAAAGGGACAAGTGAACAGAAAGAGCTCATGGCCCTGTTCTCATATGGCAACTTCCTTCACCTCTTACTGAGCAACACCTTCTCTTCCAGGCCTCACAGAGCAAGCGAGTGCTCCCCAACTCACAAGCAATCTCTTCCCCTTGTTTCACCCCAGAGCATGGTCCCTGTAACGCTCACAGTCTGTCATAGGAGCAGAGATTAGTAGATGGGGCGGGTGTGTGGAACCTGGAATTGGAAAACATCAAGCGGTGTTCAAAGGACTAAATGAAACTCATTATGTTAAGCTTTGTGTTTTTTTTTTTTTCATGTTAAGCTTTTAAGACAGTGCCTAGCACATAGTTTTCCATAAATGGTAGCTTTTCTTACTGCAATTCTAGCTCTCCAACTTTCTATTGGACATTCTGGAAGTCACTTCCCCTCTTGGTCTCAGCTCTCATCAGCTGTCAAATGTAAGGTATTTATACCTCACTCATATGGAAGGTAATGAATTTGGCCCAATGACCACTTTGTATCGGGAGATATGAGTTTTCCTTTCCCTGCCTGCCTGCAAAGGCTAAAGCACTTGAGGCTGAGCCTGCAGAACACAGATAAAGCTCCAAGGGTTTATCGCTACTGAGGTATGGCTGCTCCCCAGATGAGACCAGGGCGTGGATCGAAGAGGAGCTTTTTTCTAGAATCACGTCTGAGCATCTGGCTTGGGGCTGACTCTGGCTATTGGTGGTGAGGAGGGGTGGGCACCCAGGGAGAGGAATGCAAAACAAATAGCTAGGTCCCAGGCTCTTAGAAATGCCTTTCTCCGAAATCAACGCTGAGAGTAATGACAACAATTGGACATGTAATACTAAGGAGAGCCCCAAAGATTGGAAGCAAAGTCAAGTCCTGCTTTGAGATGATGGTGAATTAAAGCCTACTTCCATTCCTTTGTATAAAAATGGAAGAAGTGCAATATACTCATCATCTCTAAGAGGTTTGAGCTATGCTGTTTCCAGGGATCTAGAAAAACATAGACTACTTCTTGGAATTCATTGAACTATCAAGTTCTTTCATGTTTCAATTCCAATTTCTGTGTTCTCTTACTCCTTTCCTGGAATTGGTCCTGCCGCACTCTGCCTGCCCATGTTTATGACCCATAACTGTGCAGTCTATTTACCTTGGATTCTGTTTACAATCCATCCCACTACCCGTCATGAAACTGGAGTGAGTCAAATTGAATCAAAGATGTTTTTTAGTGATTGGGGGTATTAAAAGCACAGCCTCTGGTGCCAGACTATTTGGGTTTTCATCCTAGCTCTACCGCTCACTCGCTCTGGGACCTTAGAAAAGTTACATCCCTGCTCTGTGTCTTGTATCTGTAAAATGTAGATAATGACAAGGACAATCTACTTCACAGGGATGTTGTGAAGATTCAGTAAGATAATCTATATAAAGCATATAGAAGAGTGTCTATTCCATAGTAAACACTGAAAAAGTGTTAGCTATTATTTTTGCTTTTTGCATTCTCTAGGTAAGGAAAGTGAAGCTTCAGCCAAGGGGAATTACATCATGAATACATCAGACCAGGTCTCAAAACTTGACTCTTGTCTCAACCCTAATTCTTGCTCTTATTCTGTTACAATTTACTATGTGAATTTGGGTCCTGTACTCTTTCTCCCTGGGTCTCAGTTTCTCCACAGACAGTGGACTAGTTAACTTCATAGAATCCATCAGATTCTAAATAGGCAAAAATTCAGAGTATTAACTGTTGTAAATACTTCACATTAATTAACTTATTTAATCCTTTAACTCTTCGAAGTAGACACAAACGACAACTTCGTTTCAAAGATGATGAAACTGAGGCTCAACAGAATTAAGTAACCTGTCTGGGCCACAGAGTTAGTGAAGGAGGAGAACCAATATTTAAACCTGGGGAATCTGGTTTCAGATCCTACTAACTTCATCACTGTGGATCTGTGATTTAAATATTACTCTATATATTCTTGACTGAGAGCTCAACTATAGAGGTCAGTCCTCTCTGCTATACTAATAGGCTGCTTTCTGGAATAGTTGAATTTGAAATGTGACAAATGCCTTTACCAAAGGAACCTATTTCTAACTGAAGTAAAATTGCAGGCACTGGTGAACATTCATTCATTCATTCAATCCTTGCCAAGGCTCCTATTAAAACAGTGCTTTTATTCAAAGACATACTAGTGCAATTTCAGGCCAAATGATAGATCATTATTAGAAGGTTTTCCCTGCACCTTAAAATCCTCTCTCGAGTCAGCAGCCAATCTGTAGTCCCTCATATCAGAAGGGCCAACCACAACTCTACCCCAGCAGAGGGCCAGAAACCACTAATTGTAGCTTTCCTTGCCTCCTCTTTCCTCTTTGCGGCCTGCTTTCTTAGACTCAGTTAGGTCGGGAGAAGATGTGGACACTTATTTACAGGAGTTGGGAGCATCAGGTTTTACATCCCTTTCTAGCACCCTCTCTCCATCATGAGAGAATCATAGAGAATTTTAGATAACGGAAGCATAAATCAGAAATTCTTAAAAACAGAAAAGTTTAGAAGACTACAAAACCAAAATTAAAAGAATCCGTGGACACTATAGGCTAAGTTCCGTTTTCAGAGGGTCTCCCAATGAATTAGTGTGAGAAAACAAACCTATTGATTTTCAATGACACAACATTCCTCTCTCACCTTTCCCCCTTATTTCTACTAATTATCCATCTCTCAATTCCTTCAAATCTTTCCCCCATTCACTATTCCCATAATCTCTACGTTTCCTGTTCTCTCTTCCTGCTTCTGTCCCCCTAGGCTCTGACTCATAGATCTATGCTGTCAGCCAAGCAGAGATAAGGAGTCAACGTGAGAGAGGAATGGAGAATTCCTGGAAGAAATACAGTATCGGGACATCTTTCTGGGAGGATAGAAGTAGAGGAAGAGAGAGAAAGAAAGACAGAGACTGAGCAGAATAGAAGGAAGAGATGGAGAGATGGGGGGAGACGGAGAGATAGAGAGAGAGGAGGGAAGAACACAGACAGCATTCAGACAAAGAAGGGAAAATAAGAGAAAGCTAGTGTGTCTGAGAGAGATGAACTGAAGCGAGTGACCTTGAAAACTAACAAAGGAGAGGAAACTAGGGGACAAAAACAAAAAAAAAAAAAAAAAAAAAAAAAAAAAAAAAAAAAAAAAAAAAAAAAA
>PVJN01029330.1:0-26523 GCA_004026805.1 Lasiurus borealis | reverse complement strand
GGGCATTGGGGGGCTGGGGCAGTGGGGGTTGGGGGGTCATGGTGGGGCAGGCGCATAGGGCAAGGTTCCGCCTGGAGAAGACTGGCCTCTGATGGGCCGAGCTGGCTCTTGGCATGAAGAGAACCTGCCGTTTCAAAGGCAGGGCGCCCAGGGCCGCGGTGGTTCCTGCAGGGAGGGGCGGGCGGGGGTGCTCTGGCAGTTTGGGCCGCTTTGGCAGGCCGTGGGCACAGGTCCGTCCCTCGCTGTCTGGCGCCCCGCCCGGGGCGTGGGAGCGCCGAGGAGGGCGGGCACACCCAGTGCGTGTCCACCGGCCCGGGAGGAGCGTGCTCTGTGGGTGCGGCCGCTCTCCGTGCCGACGGCCAGGAAGTGCGGTCAGTCACGTGCTCACCGGGGGCTGTGGGTCCAGCTGGGTGTCCGGCCGGCGTGGGGTGTGACCTCACCCAGGTCACGCACGAGCCTGCCCTCCGGAGACCCGCCGCCGGCGTCTATGAGAATGGGGGACGGACGGGGTGAAGGGTGAGCGCGAGAGCCGGAGACCGCCCCCAGCGGCTGGGCCGGCCGTGGGTGAGGAGAGGAGAAGAGAGGAGAGGAGGCCGCCGTGTCTGCAGCAAAGGAACCAGGGAGGGCTTCCTGGAGGAGGGGGCATTCCCGTGGGGTCTGATGGAGTCACGAACGGAGAGCCCCCGGCATCGAGCCTGCAACCCGGGCAGGTGCCCTTGATGGGCACGGAGCCAGCCTGGGACCCTTCAGTCCCCAGGCCGACACTCTGTCCACCGAGCCACACCGGCCAGAGCTGGGATTGCGTTCCAGTCAGGAATGGATGCCTGGCGGTGGAGTTCGGCTCAGGCGGAAGTTTCTAGAAGGGATAGCCATGCGTCGCTGCCCACCAGACCTGCCTCTGCCTCTCAGCGTGTCCCTGGGATGGCGGGGCCCCCGGGTCACCTGCTTGCTCCCCGCCCCCGCTGTCCCCCCACACCTGCTCCCACTGTTTGTTTACGAGCCCGGTAAGCGCGCCCGACGTTTCCATGGCGAACCCCTCGCACTCTCCCCTCTGTGCGGCCCGCCGCCCGCCGCCTCGGCACCGAGAAGAATTGCTCAATAAACGCTTATTGATTGGAGCTAAATCGCAGCTTTGCCCGCCGCCCTCGGGGTAGCCGAGTGGAAACGCCGTCACCCCCGCCCGGCGCCCAGCCATCGATCACCGGCAAGCAGGGTGCCTGGCGGCCCGGAGCGAGACGCCTCTTTTCCAGAAGCCACCGGAACCCAGGCCCGTGCACACGGCCCCCCGGCCACGCGGGGACACGGCCTTCGCCTCCCCAGCCTCCGTGCTGGAGAGAGAGGTTTCTCCAGCTCTTTCTCCAGACCATGTCCCGGCGGTTCTGGGCCCTGTGGCGTTCCATGGAAGCTCTAGAACAGTGGTTCTCAACCTTTTTTCATGCTGTGACCTTTTAATACAGCTCCTCATGTGGTGGTGACCACCAGTCTTAAAATTATTTAAGCTGTCATGTTGCTACTGTTATGAATCGTGATGTAAATATCTGTGTTTTCCGATGGTCTTAGGCGACCTTGCTAGCAGTTTTCAGCCTGTGGGTCTTGACCCACAAGTTGAGAACCGCTGCTGTAGAGCCTAAGAACATCAGAAGTAGCAACGAAAATAATTTAAGGTTGGGGGTCACCACCACATGAGGAGCTGTATTAAAAGGTCACAGCATTAAAAAAGGTTGAGAACCACTGCTTTAGAGAGAGCGAGCCTGTGAAACACGTTGGTGGGATGGTGACCGTGGTTCCATTGCACCCCTCGATCAGTTTGGGGAGCCCTGGCACGGCTGGCGGGGTTGAATCTGGTCACCCTGGACCCGGGGACAGTCCCCCATTTACTGAGGTCCTTCTCCGATTTGTCGTCTTCGTATTTGCCACCTTCAAGGCTGCGCGTCCCGCACACGTGTCTGCGAACCTGTCCTGACATCTCCGTTCCCCGTGGAGCGATGGTGACCGTGTGTCCCTTCGCCCGAGTAGGTGGACACGGGGCTCCTTTTTGCAGCTGGTCCACCTGGTGGCGCTGCCCCGCCCGGGCTCCCGGGGAGAGTGGCAACAGCGCGTGGACAGGTTCCGGCCGGGGACTGAGGAGCGGGCAGGGTCCTCTCGTGGCAAAGCCACGTGCACGTCCCGGCTCAGTGACAGCCACAGGCTGCCATCATCAGCTTGACCTTAGGGTCCCAACCTGGTGTCCCGCGTGGCTGAGGGATGTGGGCTTGGTAGGATTCAGGTGCAGGGAATCGAGTAGATTCGAAACCCGAGAGAACGTTGTAAACATCTCGACCGCGCCCTTACTCTGCCTCCTGAGATCCACTAGGACGGCCGTTTCTCAACCTGTGGGTCATGACCCCTTTGGAGGTCGAACGGCCCTTTCACAGGGGTCGCCTAAGACCATCGGAAAATGCAGATATTGACATCACGATGCATCACAGGAGCAACATGTCATGGTTGGGGGTCACCACCCCATGAGGAGGAACTGGATGCAAGGGTCGCGGCCTTAGGGAGGTGGAGAACCGCTGTGCTAGGAGCTGTTGGGGAGACCCCTAAGGTGGGGCGTAAGCGTGTTCCCCGCACCGACCAGGCCGGCAGCGGTGACGGAGGAGGCAGGCGGAGGAGGCGGACGATGGCTCCTGTCTCGGGGAGAGCAGCAGCATTTGAGCATTCAGACGGCCGAGCAGGGGGTTTGGGAGCGGGGATTTTGGGAGGTGCTCTTCATCATCACGTGGTGGAAGTCCCCCCCCCCAAAAAAAAAACCTCTGGTTTTCTGAGCGTTTTTATAATCCCCGGGCGGCCCGTTCTGCCCGGTGCTTTCTGTTTGCACGCATTGATAAGATCACAGGGCTTCTTCTTTCTCTGTCTATTGATAGAGTCGCCGGTGTTGATTTTTGAATATTGAACCAGCTTTGCATCCCTGGAACGAACCCCGTGTGGTCACGCTGGGTGACTTTTTCAATATCAAGGACTGGATGCGATTGGCGAATTTTCTTTCTTTTTTTTTGTGGTCGTTGTTGTGGAGGATTTTTGCATCTAAATGTCTGAGAGAGATGGGCCGGCGTGGCGTCCCCGATCTGCACGCTGTCGGTCCCCGGCTTTGATGTCGGGTGAGGATGGGCCTCGGGAAACGAGCGGGAAGTGTTTCTTTCTCTCCTGATTCTTTCCGGAGGGAGAAGGGGGTAAAAATGGTGAGTTTCTGTGGGGAATTCCAATGGGGGTTTCACAGCTGCTGGCCTCGATGCTTTACCCGCCTGAGGAACGTGGGGAAGGGTAGCAGCGGTTCTCAACCTGTGGGTCGCGACCCCTTTGGGGGTGGAACGACCCTTTCACAGGGGTCGCCTAAGACCAGCGGAAAACACCTGTTTCCCATGGTCTTAGGCACCAACACACCGCTCCTTGGTGCAGCAACGTGTAGCCATGTCGTTTACTGTTGTCCTAGGAGGACTGTTACCCATGCTACACCACGATTCAAGACACAATTTCATTTATTTGTCATTAGAAATAAATATTTTACAATATACAATAACGTATTGTTTTTGTGATTAATCCCTATGCTTTAATGATGTTCCATTTGTAACAACGAAAATACATCCTGCCTATCAGATATTTACATGACAGTTCATAACAGTAGCGAAATGATAGCGATGAAGTAGCCACGGAAATAATTTTATGGTTGGGGGTCACCACCCCATGAGGAGCTGTGTTAAAGGGTCAAGGCATTAGGAAGGTTGAGAACCACTGCTTTACTGCCTCTTTTAATTTTTTAAAATATATTTTATTGATTTTTCACAGAGAGGAAGGGAGAAGGATAGAAAGTCAGAAACATCGATGAGAGAGAGACATCGATCAGCCGCCTCCTGCAAGCTCCCCACTGGGGATGTGCCCGCAAGCAAAGTACATGCCCCCGACCAGAATTGAACCCGGGACCTTTCAGTCCACAGGCCAACGCTCTATCCACTGAGCCAAATCGGTCTCAGCACTGCCTCTTTGAAAAAACGGCGAATCTGCGTATAAAACGCACAGTTGTTGGTGAGATATTCTCTTTCGTTGCACCTGTGGCCACCTCTCCCTCCACGAGTGGGAACCTTGGGGGAAGCGGGAGGAAAAGGAAGAGGGAGGTCGCGGCCAGGAGAGAGCCATCGGCAGCTGGAAGGCGCTGGCGATCCAGGATAATGGGCAGTGGCGGCGGCAGCGATAGCGGCTGGGGCGGGCAGTGTCTGCAGCCCCGTTTCCAGAAAATAGCCCAGAAGCGGGGATGCTGAGCCAGGGGGCGCCGGACGCGTTGTACAGGGGCCCGGAGCGGACGGGGATGGCCGCTCGGACGGCCAGTCACAGGGGGCGGGGGACAGGGCTGCGAATCACAGTGGCCCCACTTTACCGCTCGGGGCGCCCTGCGTCTCCCGTTGCAGGCGGGCAGAGCCATCTGGGTTCCTGGGTTTGGGTCTTAGCTGTGCCTCACGGTCCGGGTAAGTCTCATCCTCTGAGCCTCCTCCTCTCCCCCCGTATGGTGATGCTGGTCAAGATGACAGCTACGCCAGGGGGTTCCAGGTCAGAGGCGAGAGAGAGGACGTGTCCCCTAAGACTGTGCCCAGAGGAGGCCATCGGGGGAAAGGCCCAGGGGATGGGCCTCAGCCTGGATGGGGCTCCCGGGGAGAGCAGCTACAGCCGGGGACCGAGGAGAGGGCAGGATCCTCTCGTGGCAAAGCCACGTTTACGTCCCAGCACAGTGACAGCCACAGGATATGGTCCTCAGCTTGACCTTAGGGTCTGAACCTGGGGTCCCAGTGGCCGAGGGATGTGGGCGTGATAGGGTTCAGGTACAAGGAATAGATTAGATTCGAACCCCGTGAGAACACTGTAAACATCGTGACTGCCCCCTCCTTTGCCTCCTGGGATCCGACTATAAAATACAGACTCGGCTTGCAGGCGGTGGCTCTGTCTCTGCATCCGAGAGCAGCGTCCCACCCAGCCCCAGCTTTATTCTCTCATCTGTCTCCTTTAATCCTTCCCTGCCCCCCACCCCAGCCTCCGCCCTCCCCCCCTCAGGTTCACCCCAGCCATGCTGGACACGGCTCAGGCTCTGTCCCTGACTTCTCCTCCTCAACCCCACCCACCCTTTCCCCACCCAGTCAGTCACCCACCCTTACGCTGCCGACAGCAGGCAGAGCCACAGAGCTGCCCCTAGTCCACACCTGCCCCCAGAAATAGGCCAGCAGCCGGGCGGCCCCGGGTGTGAGCGCAGACCTGCCTCCACTGACAATACAACGAACCTTCCTGTCAGCCTCGCTCCGCCCCCTAATGCGCCCGTGCCCTTCTGAAGGGGCCCCTCTGTGAGCTTCCTGTCCTTCTCCACCAGCAGCACCCTCATAGCACCTGCTGCTGGGCCTGCAGGAAAGTAAACATCACAGAAAGTCCTGACTACGCGCTTTTTTGCATCCCCACTGTGCGCAGAGCCAACGGGAGGTGGGGCACTCTCTGCAGTGACCAGGGCGCGGGGCAGAGGTGGAGCGCGGGCCTGGCACGATCCTGGCATGGCGAGCAGATGGTGGTCACGGGCGAGGAGTGTTGCCAGGCTGACTGCTGGCTCCAGGTCAGAGCCGAGCAACACCCGTGGTGGCTGACCCTCTGGGAGTCGGGCTGTGGCTGACGCCCGAGGCCGGGAACGTGGTGCTGCTGGCGAGGTGACCGTCAAAAAGCAACTCCCTGCCCAAACCGGTGTGGCTCAGTGGGTAGAGCGTCGGCCTGCGGACTGAAGGGTCCCGGGTTCGATTCTGGTCAAGGGCATGTATCTTGGTTGGGGGCACATCCCCAGTAGGCGATGTGCAGGAGGCGGCTGATCAATGTCTCTCTCTCATTGACGTTTCTAACTCTCCCTCTCTGTAAAAAATCAATAAAATAGCCAAAACCGGTATGGCTCAGTGGATAGAGCGTCGGCCTGCGGACTGAAGGATCCCAGGTTCGATTCCGGTCAAGGGCATGTATCTTGGTTGCGGGCACATCCCCAGTAGGTGGTGTGCAGGAGGCGGCTGATGGATGTCTCTCTCTCATCGATGTTTCTAACTCTATCCCTCTCCCTTCCTCTCTGTAAGAAATCAATAAATTATATTTTTTAAAAAAATCAATAAAATATATTTTAAAAAAAGCAGCTCCCTTCCCCTCCGCTTCCCGCGCCTCAGGCCCCTGCGAGCCCTGCATCCGGCGGCAGAGGTCAGAGGTGAAACCGCTACCCAGGTGGACAGGTACACGCCCAGCACACGTGCCCGGGATTCAGGAGCGCCCTCTCCCTCGGGGCCGGTGGACCACCGTCTCCATGGTGACAGTGTTAACCCATCACTGAGCGGCAGGTGCTGGGTGTGAGCGGTGGCCCTCCCCGGGTGGCTGTGCGGCTCTGAGCGGGTCTCACCTCTGGGCCTCGGTGACTCCGGTCGTAAGACGGGGTGATAATAGTCTACCCGCGGTGTGGGGTGCGGGGGTGGGAGGGAAGGGAGGGGGCCTGCGAGGTGCCGCATGTGAAACGGAGCCGATCCGGAGACGCCAGGGCGCCCGTCCCGCTGCCAGCACCGGGCTGACTCCCTGGGAGACTTGTCCACGGGGTCTGGCTGCGGGCACAGCGTGGAGGCCACGTCCACCCTCTCCAGGCCTCTGGGAGGAAGCGACTGAATGAAGGGCCGGCTCCCTCTCCCCGTGTCCCCCTCCGTCTCCCCTGCCCCACGCCTGACCCCCCTCTCTCTCAGCGGGTCTGGGCGCCATGGACTCCAGGGAGGAGGCAGGCAGGAAGCCGGGTTCTTCGCTGCGACACGGACCTTCTTTCCCTCCCGTTTGAGGAGAAGCCGGGAGGCTGCCTTCGTGCGTCCTGCTCCGTCTCCTCTGCGTCCCCCCAATTTCTCAGGAGGGAAGCGGCCGGGACAGAACGAGGTTCTCAGCGGAGCTGGCTCCACCGCCGCCGCACAGGCCTGGCCGGTGTGGGGGTGACTGTCAGCACAGCGAGCTGCCCCCCCAAACCGCCCCCCGCCAGTCATCCTCAGGCATTGGTGGTTCCTGAGCTCCCCGCTCTGCCAGGAACCCCCGGCCCCCGCGATGGTGGCTCCTGTCCCGAGGCTGCTCCTGACTCGGGACCTGACCTCTCAGCCAAAGGACAGACAGGCAGGCGCCCTGAGCACAGGGAGGGACGAGGGACCCGCTGAGAATGGGGTCCGGTGCTGGTCAGCGAGGTCCTTCCAGCTCGGGAAGCGGTTTCAGGGGATCGGGGTGCCAGGGCTGAGCCGCCTGCGGGGTCCCCGGCCGGTTCCCAGCGAGAGGCCTCTGTGGCCGGGAGGCGGAGGTCCTGGCGGTGAGCGTACCGGACAGGGTGCGGGGGAGCAGGCTGGACGGACGGGGCCGGTGGAGCGGCAGCCTGTTGGATGGAATCGCCCCAGGGAGGACTGTCGGGGAGCTGGGCATCTTTGGGGGGTCCTGGACTCTGGACCTGGCCACAGCTGGCGAGGGGGCGGTCCCGGAGCAGTCGGAACAGTGAGGGCCGTGGGGACAGAATCGGCCCGCCCTCCCGCTGGCTGGAGCGGCGAGCCATGGACCTCGCTGCATGGATCCCCAGGATCACTCCGTTCCGGCGTCGGGGAAACAGAGACGAAACCAGCGCAGGGTCCGAGGATCAGCTTCGACGCAGCCTCGGGGGGGGGGGGGAACACCTCACCTTGCTGAGTCATTTGCTTTTAGGTCTTTGTTATTTACACATGCAGTATTTATTGGATTTAAATACAGTGGTACCTCGAGATACGAGTGCCCTAACATACGAGATTTTTGAGATACGAGCCGTCGCACGAGCGATTTTTGCTTTGAAATACGAGCAACAGTTGAGATGGGAGTCATTGCATGGATCGGCCAGCTGCACACGACCCACCAGTTTACCGCGACGCGAGCATCTCATAGTTTCCCATGCCTCAAGGTTACGGAATGAATTAAACTCGTATCTCGAGGTACCACTGTACTGGCACAGAACTGTACCCAAATCCAAGTTGGTATTTAACAGGCAGGCCTAACCCAGTCTCATGTATTGCGACGGTGAATTTATTGGGGCTTCATTCTATCATTTTGTATTTTTAAATTTATTTTCCATGCCCTGCCCCCCTGCCCTTCTTCTTTCTTCTCTGGGCTAACAATGTTTTTTGTTTTGTTTTTTTTTAATATATTTTATTGATTTCTTACAGAGAGGAAGGGAGAGGGATAGAGAGTCAGACACATCGATGAGAGAGAAACATCGATTAGCTGCTTCCTGCACACCTGCTATTGGGGATGTGCCCGAAACCAGGATACATGCCCTTGACCGGAATTGAACCTGGGACCTTTCAGTCCTCAGGCCGACGCTCTGTCCACTGAGACGCACCGGTTCTGGCTGGGCGAACAATGATTTTGTTTGTAATTCTCTCGTGTTTCCTCACCGTGCTAGAAAGGAGAGCTTTATCTTCCCGCGTTTCCCTTGTCACCCATAAAGACTTTGAACCCACAGACTCTCCTTCCCTCAAGCCAACCATGGGCCTTGCCAATTCCACCCACTGCCTCCCGTTTTCCATGTCACCGCTCTGGAGAAGGCTGCGTGCATCTCAGGGTGACACGGAAGAAGTAGCTTCTGTCCTTATGGGCAGTAGTTTTAACAAGATTGATCAGGTGACAGTGGTGCCTCCAGATACGAGTTTAATTCCTTCCGTCACCTTGAGGCGTGGGAAACGATGAGACGCTCGCGTTGCGGTAAACTGGTGGGTCGTGTGCAGCCGGCCGATCCGCTCGATGACTCCTATCTCAACTGTTGCTCGTATTTCAAAGCAAAAATCGCTCGCTCGATGGCCCGTATCTCAAAAATCTCGTATGTTAGGGCACTCGTATCTCGAGGTGCCACTGTATTTGATTCTGCTTTTGTTCCCTCTGGCTTCCTGTGTTCCGGCCCCTCGCAGAATGCCGCTTCCCTTTTGGCTGAAGTGCGTTCTGTAGTGGCTTTTGGGGTGGGAGGGGAGCAGAGAGGGAGGCTCATTTGCGGAGATAAATCCTGTTCATCTTTTATGGGTGAAATGTCTTTGCTTTGTCCTCGCCCCCTAGAGACAGCTTAGCTGGGTACGGCACTCTGGATTGACAGCCGCTTCTCTTCCTCGGACTTGCTTCCTGCCAGGGCACTTTGCTGAGGAGGAGAGGCCTGGCGTGCGCGGTCCTTGCTTGATGGGCCACCTCGGCCGGCTCCCCGCAGCTCAAAATCTCTTCCCCTTTGGCCAGGACTGGGCCCTTGGGAGGTGTAACCTTCCAGCAGCTCCTGCCCACCCCCCCCCCCAATCAGCTGTGGTTCTGTGTGTGTGTGTCTCTTCACATGCCCGCTGACCTCAGCTCTGTGATGGATCTAAAAAAAAAAACACCTGTTGATTTCCTGTTTGTTTAGCTTTTTCCTTGTCGTGATAACTTTCCACGCTCTTTGCATTTTGGAGCTGAAACTGGAGGTCTGTTTTCTGTTTTTTAACGCGTGTGAGCGCCTGTGTGTGTGTTGTGTGTGTGTGTGTGTGTGTTTCCTGCTTCCTTGTGGGTCACTGCACCATTTTTTCTACTTCCGTTTTGCTTTAATTACAGTGGTCCTGAGTGAAATTCTCTCTGTTATAGATGTGTGTGTTGTTGCTCTAGGCATGATGTTTTATTGCAGAGCATTTAACACCCTGTGGGAACCCTGTTGGACCTTAGCAGCTGAGTGAAACGCACCAATCTTACTTTTTTCCGTGTTCCTTTATCCTCTCCTCATTTATCATCTTACCACAAATCCTATCAGCGTTGTGGTCTTTGCTTCAACCGTCAAACGTAATTTAGACATTTCAAGAGGAGAAGAAAAGTCTGTTATATCCTTTCTTCTTTCCTTCTGTCCTAAGATTCCTTCTTTTATTATTTCCTTCCCGTTGAGAAAACTTCTTCCGTTATTTTTTTTTTTTTTAGCTTATGTCTCCTGGTGACAAGTTCTCTTAGCTTCTATTCATTCACAAACGTCTTGCCTGGCTGGTGTGGTTCAGTGGTTGAGCGTCAACCTGTGAACCAAGGAGTCCCTGGTTCATTCGGTTCCTGCTCAGGGCATATGCCTGAGCTACAGGCTCAATCCTCAGTTGGGAGTGCAATGGAGACAGCTGATCGATGTCTCTCTCGCATCGTCGAAGTTTCTATTCCTCTCTTCCTCGCCCTTCTCCTCCCTGAAATCAATACAAGCATATTAAAAAACAAACAAACATCAGACATGTCTCTATTTCTGCTCCATTCCTGAAGGATGTTTTGGCTGGGCATAGAATCCTGGATTGACAGGTATTGTATTTCCGTTCTCGAGAAATGTTCTGCCACTTCGTTCTGGTTTCCGGCGGGAAATTCATGGTCATAGGAATAGTCTTTTCATAGCGATAAGGCCTCATTTCTCTTCTGTGCTTTCCCAGTGCTTTTCTTCTCCTATTTTATTTTCCAGCCGAAGAGTGCTCATAAATCTAACTCTGATCTATCGTTTACCCTGCAGGAGGCTCATTCAGGTTCCTGAGTCTGTAAAGTTATGCGTTTTTGCCAGATTTGGGACTTTTCGGCCACTATTTTCGTGGAGACTCATGCAGCCCCACCCCTTTTTGCTCTCCTCGTGGGGTGCAGAGCACGAGTGTTGGGGCGCCTTTGTTTTCAAGCCACAGGTTCCAGAGGCCCAGCTTCTTTTCTTTCCCCTGCGTTTCTGCCCAGATGCTCAGATGGGGACGTTTCTGTGCTTCCTGCTTACGCTCCCTCCTCCTTCCTCCGGCCTCTCCACTCTGGTGTTAAACCCCATCTGTAGACTTTGTTTTTCTTGGTTGTATTTTTCGGTTTAAATTTTTTTTATTTTATTAAAAAAAAACACCTGTGTGTGTGTGTGTGTGTGTGCTGAGGCTTCCTATAGTTTCATTCATTTTCAGTGTGTTCATAATTGCTCATTAAAGCGTTTGATGGTGAGTGCTTTTTGTATATATATATATATATATATATATATATATATATATTATTGATTTTTTTTTTACTGAGAGGGATAAAGAGAGGAATAGAGAGTTAGAAACATCCATGAGAGAAAAACATTGATCGGTTGCCTCCTCACATCCCCACCTAGGGAACACACACACACACATTCACACACATTCACACACACACACACACACTCACAAACACACACTCATACACACACACTCACACAGTCACACACATACACACATTCACACACACACTCACACACATTCATATACACACTCACACACACATACACTCACACACATACACACTCACACACACACACTCATACAGACACACACACACCCAGACAGACACACACTCACACACACACTCACATGCGCGCACACACACATGCACACACTCACACACTCACATACACACACATGCACGCATACACACACACACACACACACACACACACACACGCCGGCTCTGAAAGGATTCAGTGCCGGAGACGGGCTCGCACCGGCCCCGGCCGCTGTCTCCGTTCGCCGTCGGAAGGCGGTGTCCAGTCGGAAGGCGGTGCCGGCAGCTCAGTGCGTCGGTCACGGCCACGCTCCTATGGAAGCGGAGTCCCTGATACTTCAGTTTTTTGAACAGAAAACCGTAAATTGCAAAATCACACGCTCCGGCCTGCACTGACGTGGTGACAGCAGCCCAGAGGCCCCGCCGAACCCCGAGCCTCCGTACCCCTGCTCGGTGCACACTCACAGCCTGTGTGTGCAGTCACCGGGGAAGGAGGAGGAGGAGGCGGTCCTTTTTCTCCGGACGGCAGTTTCGTTACCGCACAACCCGGCCTGTCACTCCAGGCCACGCGGGCGGCTGCCACCTGCCTCCCCACATTCCCGCCTCAGCCCCGGTGATTGGCGGAGCACGTTCGGACGGAAATAGCCATTTCCCCCACCCCCTGCCTCCCCGATCCGATTCCCTCCCGTCCCTCGTCGCCCTTCCAATCTGACCATGATTGTGCCGTTCCCATAACAACAGCCAGGAGCCGCGGCGCTGTCCACGGAGCCCCGCGTGTCAGCGTCACACAACAGCGACCGCGACCCGGTGCGGTTCTCGGCAGCTCCGGCTCCAGCACGCAGCGGAGTGCAGCCACTGCGCTCCTGCATGAGGCACCCCGCACCCCGCACCCCGCACCCCGCACCCCGCATTTCCACTCCCTGCCCCGGGCGCGTTCAGCCTCCGGTCGTCCCGGGGGCGGCCTGGGACAGCCCGCACACAGAGACACACAGAAACCCCTCCTCTGCACCTATTTCCCCAAACCACGGCAAACACGGAGAGGGGCACTGGTGAGAACTGCACTTCAGATTCCCGGGGAGCACAGGGCAGCCCCTGAATCGCCACGCCTGGGGGGGTCCCCCTCTCACACACACACACGTTCCTTTGTGCCGAGCCTCCAGGGTGGCAGGGAGCGACTGAGTGGTCTGGGTGCCGGCGCTGGCTGGTTGCAATGCTCCCTTTGTCACGGCCTGCAAGGCGTGTGGTGCTGTCCATGTGTCCCCACCAAGAGAGCTGCTTTCTCTCCCCAATCCTCACCTGAGAATGGGCTTGTACAACTTTTGAGAGCGAGAGAGTGAGAGTGAGCAGGATGGGGGTGGGGGAGAGAAAGAGAGAGAGAGGGAGAGAGAGAAAGCACAATCAGTTGCTTTCCATATGCACCCCAACGGGGGGACAGAACCTGCAGCCTCTTGGTGTCCAGGACGACACGGTTCTGGAGCCGGAAGTCCAGGATCAGGGTGCTGGCAAGGGCTGTGTCTGGTGCGCCCTCTTCTTGGTTCAGAGAAGGCTGCCTCCTCCCTGTGTCCTCATGTGGCAGAAGTGGGAGGGAGGTCTGTGGGGTCTCTTTCTAGGGCACTAATCCCATTCAGAAGGGCCCCACCCTCATGCCCTGAGCACCTCCCACGGGCTTCCTGTCCTAACAATATCACAGTGGGGGGTAGGATTGAACCTATGAATTTGTTAGGGGGGAAGAGGTCAACATTCAGCTCATTGCAGCTGAGGGTCTTGTAAGAGGGGAACGGTGTTACAGGAACACAAAACCCAGAATGCTGGGAGGAAAGCTTTGTGGGCGGGAAACTCTGAATTACCCACCTGTCAAGGCGAGGCTTCTGCCTGCAGCCTCCAGCGGGCCGTCCTGTGGCCGTGCCCCGTTCCTGGGGCTAGTGTGGGCCCCACCGTATACCTGCTTTCCTACATTTTACTTTGAGAATTTTCAAATACAGTGGTACCTGGAGATACGAGTTTAATTCGTTCCGTAACCTTGAGGTGTGGGAAACTATGAGACGCTCGAGTCGCGGTAAACTGGTGGGTCGTGTGCAGCCGGCCGATCCACGCGATGACTCCTATCTCAACTGTTGCTTGTATTTCAAAGCAAAAAATCGCTTGCTCAATGGCTCGTATCTCAAAAATCTCGTATGTTAGAGCACTCGTATCTCAAGGTACCACTGTATACACTAAAGTCCAAAGATGTTTAAAATGCACATCAATCTAACCACCACCCAGATTCTACCATCAACATTTTTTTTTTTACTTAAATCTGCTTTGTTTGATTAAAAATTTCAAACATTGCAAGTAAAGGTTTAGCCAATGAAGGTCCATCTGTGTTCTTAGCCTTCCCAGTGAATGGTTTGGTGTCGATTTTTTCCCAGACTTTTCCATGCAAACACCACGATTATAAAAATGTACACACACCCACACGCACTCACACAGCCACACACAGGACTCCCCAAGTCCTTCCCCAGCACGACCCCCATCACCGTGGACATTTAAGGCACTTGCTTATCACGTGTCGGTCCAGCTCGCCACCCTCTGTCCACTCATTAACGACCTTACTGCTGGTGCATTTCAGAACAATGGCAGCCATCGGGAAGCACACGTCTGCAATAAGCACACCGTTATCTAGAGTTCCGTATAGTACTAGGTGGACCGGTTAATAATAGCAGATTTTGTAATCAAAGAAAACACAATCATTTCAAGAGAAACAGCAAAAGTGCTTTTTTCAAAGTAATGGCCATCGCTAGCTACACATTTCCCCCGTCTTTCAGGTCATTCGTGGGTACCGTCCCAATAGAACTTTCCTTGTTCTGAGGCAAACCATCCAGAGACCCAGTTTTCCATGTCTTCGCACGCTGTGAAGGGCTGCTCAGACAGTCGTCTGCCATGGATCAGAACAAGTGGTCATCTGAAGGAGCGAGGGCTAGTGAACACGGCGGGTGTGTTCATACCTCCCAGGCAAGATCTTTCAACGTGTCTTTAACGGGTTTGAAGTGTGTGACGCTGCATTGTCTTTTTTTTCTGAAGCGATTTGGCCTTGCAGTCGAAGCTGATGGTTGACCTGGGCCAACCCGTGATTTTGTGCGTTTGGGAAATTCTCAAAATAAATCCACTTTCCACCGCCAGTCACCATTCGGGTAGTTTGAAGCGACGTTTTACTGATGACTTTTCCGTTTTCCATTTGTCTTTTGTTCAGTGGATGTGGCGCCCATTTCCCTTCCTTTACAATCTTTCCCGCGGCTTGTAAGTGATCGGAAATTGTTTGCTGAGAGACGTTTAATCTTCCTGCACGTTGCTTTTGAGTGTGACACGCATCTTCAGCAATTGTTGCTTGTTGTTCTTCAAACTTCCTTGGTTGACTCAGATATTCTTTGTCTTTCACATCGAAATCAGCACGGTTAAAGCGTCCACACCAGCGTTCATAAGGATCTTGAGATGGAGCTTGTTCACCATACACTTTCCCAAATATTCAGCACTTTTCTTCAAAATAATGAATTACAACTCCCCACAAATGCTCTTTTTTGGGCACAAAATTCAACATTTTTAAATGTAAAAATATCTTTGATGTTAAAACCTTCAGCGAATTTGACATCTGAAGGTTTGAAGCTTGCTGTCAATACAACAAAATGGCATATATATCAAATCACATCAACATATGTGTAACTCCATCCACTGAAAAAATCCGCATTATTAACTGGTACACCTGGTATATTTACAGTTTGTTTTGAGGTGAAACTTTACACACACACAAATGCATACATCACAAACGGTAGGTGGCCCAAGTTTTGAGAAACGCAATGTCTGTGTAACCACAGCACGTACCAAACTATGGAAAAAGGCTAGGTAACCCCCGAAAGTTCTCGTCTGCTCATTCCCAGCGAACCCTCACCCTGTCCTTTCAGAGGAATGACTTTTTTCCTGCCGCTTCCTTGTTTTACATAAGTGGAAGCAGACAGCGCGAACTCTCAGGGCATCTTTTACTCGGCATAATATATCTGACTAGAGGCCTGATGCACGAAATTTGTGCAGGGGGAGTGTCCCTCAGCCCGGCCTGCACCCTCTCCAATCCGAGACACCTGATGCAGGGATCGGGCCTAAATGGGCAGTCAAACACCCCTCTCACAATCTGGGACCTCTGGCTCCTAACTGCTCACCTGCCTTGCCTGCCTGATCTCCTCTAACCACTCTGCCTGCCTGATGCCCCTAACTGCTCCTCTGTCAGCTTGATCACCCCTAACTGCTCTCCTGCTTGTCTGATCGCCCCTAGCTGCCTTCTCCTGCTGGCCTGGTCTCCCCTAACTGCCTCTGCCTTACCCCCCTGCACCCCCCACTATGGCTTTGTCCGGAAGGATGTCTGGTCTAATTAGCATATTACCCTTTGATTAGTATATTCATCTGTGATGTGACATATGTTAGCCTGGCATATATCAATAATTCATTCCAGTTGATTGTTAAATAGTATTCCAAGCAGCAGTATTTTGGTCACCATATCACATTGATGAGTCACATGTACCTACAGGCAAAATTAAAAAGGAGTTCTAATCCCACGCATACAAGTAATTACATTAAATATAAGTGGTCCAAACTCACCCTTTGAAAGACAGAGCTAGCAATTCTACATGCAGATAGATACACATGCTAGAGAAGCTCACGTTTGTCCCTACAGGGTTTGCTGAAGGAACGTTTGGAAGTAAAAGTGATCATCAGCACAAGAACAGGCAAATAAACTGTAAAATATGCATCGGAGGAATATCCGTTAAAAATAAATCCACATGTGTCAGAATGAATAGATCTCCTAGAACAGATATTTCAAAGTAATGTGAAAAAATGCCACTTGTATAAAATTTTTAAGGATACGCAAAGCTTACCGTACATTATTTATAATTTCACCTATATGTAGAAAATAGAAAATCAAGAGTTTAATGAATTTATTATGCTGGCAGCCTCCAGAGAGAACAAGGGAATAATGGTGGTAAGAGTGGTGATGATGGTGATGATGGTGGTGATGGTGATGGTGATGATGGTGGTGGAGAGGTTGACAAGTGGAAACCTGCACAGCGTTTAGAAGGTCCAATGGACAGGACTTGGTGGTTCTCAGAAGTCGCTGGAAAGGGGGAGGAGATAGGGGTGGGTCGGATATACTTTATGAAAAGTCTGCAGCCACCGAGCTGCTCCCTGTGACCTTCCTGCACACTCGGCCCTCGCCTCTGACAGGAGCGGCAGTCTCACCGCCAGGGCCGCCGCTCTGTTCCTGCCGTGGTGGTAGTGAAAGATGATGGCTCATGTCGGCGACAGCCCTTCCATCCAGGGCCAGCCTGGCCCTTCTCGGGTGCAGCTGCTGCTGCCACTTTGGCACACAGCCGGAGGGAGAAGAGATGTGCAGGCCGAGGCGTCAGGACCGGTAACGGATGCTCCGTCCCCAGGCTGGTGCCGAGGGGGCCGGCGCACGGTCCAGGCGCCGAGGGCATTTAAAGGATCTGATTGGAACAGCCCTCCCCACGGCGGCGATGGATCCCAGTAACAGAGAGGGGCATGGAGGCAGGGGGGCAGGGCCCCGTCAGCCCCTGTGGCCAGGCCTGCAAGCCGGGGCCGCGTGGCTGCGGAGATGTGAGAGCAGGTGCTGTCGGGAGCGGCCACGCGAGGAACACGCCTGGACACCTGCCCGTGGCCGCTCCGCAGACGCCCGCGTGGCCCAGGTCGGCTCTTTGTTGCCATTTTCTTTTTCTTTCTCTTTTTAAAATATATTTTTTAATTGATTTTTTACAGAGAGGAAGGGAGAGAGATAGAAAGTCAGAAACATCGATGAGAGAGAGACATCGATCAGCCGCCTCCTGCACACCCCACAGTGGAGATGTGCCCGCAAGCAAGGTCCATACCCCCGACCAGAATCGAACCTGGGACCTTTCAGTCCACAAGCCGACGCTCCATCCACTGAGCCAAACCGGTCTCGGCTCTTTGTTGCCATTTTCCTGTGAAATGGCCCCTCTCCCCAGGACAACAGCACGAGGAGAGGGCGCCTTACCGGGAGCAGATGGGCCACACTCTGCTCCTTTATGTCCCATGGAAACGGGCGCCTCGAACCCCCACTGGGATCATTAAAGGCTCTTCATCCAGCAGAGGGTGTGGGGCTCCTGGGTCCGAACACACCGATCAGCAGCGATGGGCTCTCATATCCCTCCGGCAGGCGGTCATCTGCCGATCATCGAGGAGGGAGGGCCTGGCTCTCCGAGAGCGTGCGCCTCCGTTTGGGGTGAAACCAGGCACACTCTCCATTCCACCCCAGTGCCTGTCCGTGGGCAGGGAATGGATGAGCCGTTTATCTCTAGGAGGGGGTGGTGGTGAGCGTGATTAAAGGGGCCGCGGCCCCCGGGAGGGGGGAGCCCCCGGCTGCTTGATCCATCGGTGAGCGCCGTCCGATGCCCTCCCCGCGGCCCAGTGCCCCTAAATCTCCCAGACGCTCACGGTCCCCGGGATGCGCGGGCTGGAGCCGCTCCATCACGCGGCGGGAGCTGACAGCGGGATGGACTGCTCTCATCCGTTTCCCCGGGAAGCGCCGGCGGTGACCTTGAGGCTCCTCACTCACCACACTTTATAGCCCTCGGCCCATCCCGGCCGGAGGCCCCGCAGAAAGATGTCCTGGCGGCGGGTGAGTCCGGGCGGCCAGATTGAGAGCCGGGGTCCTGGCAGCTCTGGGGACCCATAGGGCCCGCGGCGTAGGGGGTGCGGGGGGTCACAGACAGTGTTAACCGCCACGGCCTGCTGAGCCCCTTCTGGAGGCCAGGCCTGCGCCTCACGGGAGGGTCCCCTTCCTCCTGGTGGCTGTCAGGGACTGTGGGGTCTGGTGAGTGACCAGGGGCAGGGATGTGCCCCGAGGCCTGATGGGCAGAGCGTGTCTGAAGTTGCAGGAGGAAGAGAAGGGCAGGGGTGGAGGGGTCAGCGTGCCATCTGTCCGTAGAAACAGCCCGGAAGCCGGACTGTGTGGGGGTGAGACCGCCGGTCAGTGGAGAACGGTTTGGACCGAGCGGACTGTCGTCCTCAGAGCAGCGGCCACAGCCAGGGCCAGGGGTCAGGGCCGGGGGGGGGGGGGGCGGTGCCTGGGCTGATGGATGCCCCGCTCCCTGGGCCGACCCGCCGGTGACCCCTGCATCCTCTGAGGGCCGAGGGCAGGTGGCTTTCCAGCCCTGAGCCGCCTCTGGGTTCCTAAGTGGCCACGCCGAAGGGCATCAGTGCTCTCAGGGGGGCTCGGACCCCCGCCTCCGTGCTAAGTGGGCCCGATGCACGGCTGCGCCCGCCCTCACGCCTCCCGGGACCGGGGCGAGTGCTGAATATTTCATCAGCGCTGGGCCTGCTGGCGCCGCGGCCACTTCTGGGCGCCATCTGTCCCGGGGACACCGTCCCTCAGAGGGGGCCACCAGCAAGGGGGCGTCTGTCACCGTCCTTCAGAGATGGGGGCTCAGCCAGGCTCCCAGCGTCACGGGTGCATCTCCTCTGTGACAGGGCTCTGTGGGCAGAGGGACACCCGGCGGAGGCCTCGCTTTCGCTAAGGCCTGGGTGCCCGGCGCTGACAGAGGGAAGGGGACGTGGAAAGGAAAATTCGGACTCACAGGGCTCCAGGGAGTGCGGGTGCAAAGGCCCGGTTTCCGGAGAGGACACGTCTGTTCTGTGGTAGAACGCAGGTGGGTGCGCTTCTTCCTTTCTCGGATGTTTATTTAGCTCCCGCTACGTCACGCACGGGGCACACGCACAGGGCAAGGCCCTAGGACTCCACCCTGAACGGGAATATGCCCGCCTTGACCTTGGAGAACAGAAACCTCAGGGAGGGACTCACTCATTCATTCATTCATTCACTCCTTCAGTGCCATTACTCGAGTGCGTATGACACGCCTTGGCATTGTTCTGGGGACAGGGGTACATGGTGACGGACAGAACAAACCAACGTCCCTCTAGAGCAGCGGTTCTCAACCTTCCTCATGCCGTGACCCTTTCATACAGCTCCTCACGGTGTGGTGACCCCCAACCATAAAATTATTTTTGTTGCTACTTCATCACTGTAAATTTGCTACGGTTAGGAGTCGTAATGTAAATGTCTGATATGCAGTATATCATTTGACCCCCAAAGGGGTCGCGACCCACAGGTTGAGAACCACTGCTCTAGTAGGAGACAGGCCCTTTCCAGATAATCATTCCATGTGTGTAATTATTCCGTGCACTAAGCACAAATTTCTTTTTTTTAATATATATTTTATTGATTTTTTTTTTTACAGAGAGGAAGGGAGAGGGACAGAGAGCTAGAAACATCAATAAGAGAGAGAGACATCGATCAGCTGCCTCCTGCACGCCCTCCACTGGGGATGTGCCTGCCACCAAGGTACATGCCCTTGACTGGAATCGAACCTGGGACCCTTCAGTCCACAGGCCAACACTCTCTCCACTGAGCCAAACCGGTCACATTTCTTTTTTTTATTATTTTTTTAAATTTTTAAATTTTTATTGATTTTTTACAGAGAGGAAGGGAGAGGAATAGAATTCCTCATGTTGTGGTGACCCCCAACCATAAAATTATTTTCGTTGCTACTTCATCACTGTTATGTTGCTCCTGTTCATGAATCATCATGTAAATATCTGTTTTCCGAAGGTCTTAGGCGACCTTGCTAGCAGTTTTCAACCTGCGGGTCTCGACCCACATGTTGAGAACCGCTGCTGTAGAGCCTAAGACCATCAGAAAACACAGATATTTACATTACAGTTCATAACAGTAGCACAATGACAGTGATGAAGTAGCAACGAAAATAATTTTAAGGTTGAGGGTCACCACCACATGAGGAGCTGTATTACAAGGTCACAGCATAAAAAAAGGTTGAGAACCGCTGCTGTAGAGCCTAAGACCATCAGAAGTAGCAACGAAAATAATTTTAAGGTTGGGGGTCACCACCACATGAGGACTGTATTGAAAGGTCACAGCGTTAAACAAGGTTGAGAACCGCTGCTCCAGCAGGACCGGAGGGGGCAGCCGCTGAGTCCCGGCGTGAGATCGTTTCTGGGGTGTGCGACCGTGGGAGCGTCTGCGCGTGTTTCAGCCGAGACGACACCTGTGGGCGAGCTGGGGACCCCTCCCACCACCCGCCCTGAGAACCTCTGTCTGCCTGCGCCCTCCTGGTGCTGGGGAGGAGGAGGAGGAGGACAGCGGGGGCTGATGCTGGGGAGGAGGAGGAGGAGGGCAGCGGGTGCTGATGCTGGCGAGAAGGATGGAGGCCAGCGGGTGCTGATGCTGGGGTGGATAGTGACCAGGCCAGCGGGTGCTGCGTGATGCCTGTGGGGTGATGGTTTGTCCAGGGCGGAGAGGTTGTGCACTTGAGGCGTCGCCGTGGAGAGCAGGGGGAGTGAATAAATTCCAGCTGCCGCAGAGAAAACCTGCTGGAGGAAAAGGCTCAGCACCAGGGACGGGAGGAGGGAGGATCGAGTCGGATTTCCATCTGGTGCCGGCGCGGCCGACGCGGGAGCCAGCTGGTCCGGTGGCGTGGTGGGCCGTCCCCGGCGCAGCTCCGGGGGCCTCAACGCCGGCCCGGCCTTTGTGGCCGCCGCCTGCAGTCGGAGGGAGGCTGTCCCCGGTAAAACCACAGCCACGCCCGCTCCCTCCCAGCTCGGACCCTCGGGGCGCCCTCACCGGGGATTAGCAGACAGCCGGGGGCCAGGGAAGGCTTCACAGAGGGACACCCTCCTGCAGCCGAGCCCGGGGCGGCCGCTCCCGCTGATTAACGCCTGCGCGCGGCCCGCCGCCGGGAAAACGCCGCTAATTAAGCCGGGCAGCCCGCGCGTAATCGCCGCGGCCCCTCCTCTGTGTGTTGTGAGCGTGCCCGCACATTTCATGAGCCGTTTACTTTACAAGGTGGGTGAACGGCGGGCGATTACGGCAATTGCCCGGCTGAGGTGCGTGGTTTTATGTCTCCGCGGTCCTCGGTGGCGGCGGTTCAGGGCCGCGGGGCGGGCTCCCACCCTCGGCGCCCTCCTCGCTCGCGCGTGACGGCAAACACGCGTTTTGTGAGAAAGGGGATGTTTAGTTTAGTGAGAGTCACACCCCCCATCCCAATAGCAATTAATTTAAATTTCCATTAGATTAATGACCCTGGCACCCACTCCACGGTGCAGCCACGCCCCTGAATGGAACACGAGGCACATTAACGTCTGCGCCTCCCTTCCCTCCGCGGAGGCAAAAGGAGCTGTTTGGACAACGAGCAGGTGGGTTTGTTCTGGAAAGATCTGCAGGGACCCCCAGGGACAGAGTCTTAGGTTTCGTATGGGAGACAGGGCATTCCCGTGTGACTCAGGACAGGACTGCGCCGCAGGGGCCTCTGAGAGAGTCCGAGCAGTTGAAGAAAGATGAAAAGTCCAGACTGTGGTCCAGCCGGCGTGGCTCCGGGGGTTGAGCGTCGAACCGACGAACCTCCTAGGAACCAGGAGGTTAGGGTTCGATTCCCCGTCAGGACACGTGCCGGGGTCGCAGGCTCCGTCCCCGGTGGTAGGGGGCGTGCAGGAGGCCGCCGATCCGTGATTCCCTCTCATCGTGGATGTTTCTCCGTCCCTCTCCCTTCCTCTCTGAAATCAATAAAAGTAGATTAAAAAGAAAAGTCAAGGTTATGTGTGGTGAGCGGCTACAGTGTTTGGACAGGGTCGAGCCTCGGGCTGACGAGAGGGCACGGTCCTCTGGTGGCAAAGCAGATCCCGGCTCGGAGAGCAAAGCCTTCCCAGCACAATTATAGCCCAAGATGTGGTTGTCATCCTGACCTTGTGGTCCGAACCTGTGGCCCCAGGTGGCTGAGGGATGTGGGCTGCGGGAGGTGCAGCAAGTGCTGCCAAACAAAGCCTGATAGAGTTCAGGTGCAGGGAATCGAGCTGATTCAAAACCCGTGAGAACATTATAAACGTCTGGACCACGCCCTGCTCTGCCTCCTGGGATCTGACTATAAAATACAGACTCGGCTTCTAGGCTGTGGTGCTGTCTCTCCATCCGAGAGCAGCATCCCACCCGGCCCCGGCTTTATCCTCTCGTCTGTCTCCTTTAATCCTTCCCTGTCCCCCCACCCCATCATATTCACCCCTGGCCCTGCTGGACCCGGTTCAGCGATGGGGAGACTGAGTCACAGAGACCTCTGAGCACCCCGGCCTCTCCCCTCTCATGCCCGTTTCCTCCCAACTGCCCTCCGTGTACCGGCACCCGGGGGGCGCTCACACACAAGAAAAGGGGCTGTGAGCCGTGGAAAGAGGTCCCGGAGGGTCAAGCTGGGGTGACCCCTCTCCAGCTCTGCAGTGCACAGGGCAGAGCACGAGTCACCCCGTCGCTGGCAGCTCCCCTGCGGTGAGAGCATGTTTCCAGAGCACGGGCCGCCTGTGAGTGACGGGAAGATCCTCCCACACTCACACCCCACACGCTCAGCAGGACCCCCTGACACCCTCACAGAGAGCCTCTCCCCCACCCCAGGGGCGGGTGCCTCCGGATTAGGTCAGGGACCTGCTGCTCAGTGGCCACAGCGGAGGGCAAAGAAAATGCCGTTTGTGTTGCCGGACTCCCGAGCTGTGAATGCTTTGACGGTGGCCACAGCCAAAGCCACCCCTTCGGGTCTCTGGCATTTGCAGGGAAGGCCTCTGGGGCGTGGCTTGATTCTGCAGCCCCGAGGCCCAGCCCCCACCCTGCTGGGCCTAGGCCTCAGGGAGGGCCAGGGCTCTGAGATGGGACAGGCCCACAGAAAGAGCCACGGCCACAGAGAGGGTCAGGCCTACAGAGAGGGCCAGGCTCACAGAGAGGGCCAGGGCTCTGAGACGGGACAGGCCTCAGAGAGAGCCACGGCATTCAGAGAGGGACATGGCCACAGAGAAGGCCACGGTGTACAGAGAGGACCAGGACTCTGAGGTTGGCCAGGCTCACAGAGAGAGCCAGGGCTCTGAGCTGTCATTTCTAGGACATGATGACACCCACCTGGTTCTGCCAACAGCGCTCTACATTTTACCCAAATGCCTTTGCAAATGTCAGCTCTTTTGTGTGTGAACTCAAGATCCCTAGCACGTGGCGGTGGTGGTGGATGGGTGGGTGGGTGGGTGGGTGGTGTGCTGAGTCTTTTTTTTTTTTAAATCAGAATAGGACTGGAAGCAGGACCACGTGGCCATTCAGTCCATGGGGCTCTCTCTGCCTTCTCTCCTCACCACCAGCTCCAGGTCTGCGCTGAGCTCCACGGACCCTCTCCACCCTGTCTGTGGGCGCCGGTCCTTACATCACATAACAGGCGGGTGCCGTTCCCTCCATCATAGTCTGTGGGTGCCCTCCCTCCCAGCCGGGGTGCTGCTGCAGCAGCTCTGCCCACCCCTCTCTCCTAGGAAGGGTAGGCACCTCCCCGCTCCCCGGAGGCCCCTCTGAAACGTGATCTCCACTCCCTCCCCCTCCTCCCTCCTCCCCAGTCGCTGGTACTGACGCGGAACAGCTGGCCAGGCCTCGTGGGAGTATCTTATGGACACGCGCTCCCCCGCGAGGGGCATGCATGTGGATGACACGCGGTGCTGCCGAGCAGCCACGCTCGCGGCGCTCTCGGCCGGATGCGGCCTCCTGGAGCAGCAGGGAGGGGAGCGGGGGGCGGCAGAAGGCGCGCGTGGGGAGAGCCAGCTGCTCGGAGGGCTCTCGGGCCATCCAGGCGGCGAGCTCACGCTGCAAATCTGAACAGGGAGTCCGCACGGCGCTCCACAGCGGGGCCCCGGGAGCGGAAGTGGCTTCGCAGCCAGCTGGTCCTCGGCATTGGGGGTTCGCCGATATTGCCACCGGGCCCGAGAGAGCACCCGGCGAGCAGACCTTCTGGAGGAAAACAGCCATCTCCCACTTGAGCTGATGGGCATCTCGGGAAGTGGCGGCAGTGGCGGCGGCGTGATGGCTGTTATCTTCCCTGCGGGTCAGCTTCCGGGGGGGTCGGGCCCATTAGCACTTGAGTGGCCAGATGGTTCATTCGCAGGCTCCGGCTCCTCCTTGACCGGCCTCTCCCGCAGCCCCTCCCAGGCCTGGCTCAGCTGGTGCTCCTCTGTGTGCAGAGAAGGATTCGAGGTCTTGAGAGTCTCAGTAGGTGTTTTTCTTTCTTTTTTTTTTAATTTCTTTTTTTCTTTTTATTTTTTTAAAATATATTTTATTGATTTTTTACAGAGAGGAAAGGAGAGAGATAGAAAGTCAGAAACATCGATGAGAGAGAGACATCGATCAGCCGCCTCCTACACGCCCCACACTGGAGATGTGCCCGCAAGCAAGGTACATGCCCCCGACCGGAATCGAACCTGGGAACTTTCAGTCCGCAGGCCGACGCTCTATCCACTGAGCCAAACCGGTCTCAGCTTCTTTTTTTTTTTTTAATTTTAATAGCAAACTTACAGGCACAGCACAGAAGACAGGCAACATGAAAAACATGTACAGTGGTACCTCAAGATACGAGTGCCCTAACCTATGAGATTTTTGAGATACGAGCCGTTGAGCGAGCGGTTTTTGCTTTGAAAGATGAGCAACAGTTGAGATAGGAGTCATCGCGCGAATCCGCCGGCTGCACACGACCCACCAGTTTACCGTGACTTGAGCGTCTCATAGTTTCCCATGCCTCAAGGTCACGGAACGAATTAAACTCGTATCTCGAGGTACCACTGTACATGCATGTAGGACAACTAAGTTAGAAAAGTAGAGTGCATGGATGGAATCTACTGCATGATAAAAATGCTACCAACACCCATTTAGTTGCCATCAAGAAGAAATTTACTTGTTTAAAAAAAAAATCCAAATGCTGGCCTTGTGCAGAAAAATTGAACAGGTTTATTTGCATTGTTACAAAGCTGAACTGCTGACACGTGTTCACTGAAACGTTTGACTTGCATTAATGCTTTGTGTCCCCGCATTTATATTCAAAAAAATTCACACACAAATGAAAGTGGAAAAACTGCCAATACCTGATTTCTGTCCCCTATTTTCAACTTGCAATCATATACTTAGGTACCTTTTGACCCCATGGGGGAAAAACACCTAACGTTCAGAACTACCAATAACAGGAAGTAGGTGTTTTTCAAACATTTCGTAGCATGGAAGGACCCCTTCGTCACCCCACTGTTGTGCCACCACCGGACGCCTGGAACGGGGGACGTATCGATCAAGACCTGAAGAGGAACGCCGTCCATGAGTAGCTGAGCGGGAGTGGCAGCAAGGAACCCTGGGAAAGGAGCAACACAAGGAAGTGCCCTTCCCGGCCTGGGTCGCCTTCCAGTCTTTGCAGAATCGGCCGCAGATTAGAGGCTGGAGAGGAGCCCATCTTCCCCAGGTCGCCCTCAGCTCCCCTTTTCATTCCACCCCCCACCCCCCGATCCAGGGCTCCAATCCCCACCACCTGGCTCCCTGCACAGCCAAGCCAGGGAGACTGTTGCTGTTGGTTCTACCCCATAGGGCAAAGGAAACCACCCCAGAATTCGGCGGGGGTGGTGATGCTGGCGGCAGTGATGTGATGGTGATGATGATGGTAATGATAATGAAGGTCACGAGGAAGATGGTGGTGATGATGTTGGGGGTGGCTCTCACGATGATCATGGTGAAGGTGATGAGGAAAAAGATGGATAGTGATGGTGGTGATGCTGGTGGTATTGTGATGGTGATAAGAAGATGAAGATTACTGATGACAGTGATGTTGGTGATGTGATGGTGATAATGATGATAATGATAATGAAGGTCACGAGGAAGATGGTGGTGATGATGTTGAAGTGGCTCTCACGATGATCATGGTGAAGGTGATGAGGAAAAAGATGGATAATGATGGTGGTGATGCTGGTGGTGTTGTGATGGTGATAGTGATAATGAAGAAGATGATGAAGAAGATTACTGATGACAGTGATGGTGATAATGACGATGATGATAAGGAAGGTCATGAGGAAGAAGGTGATGATGGTGGTGACGATGAGGTGGGTGGCTTTCATGATGAAAATGATGAAGATGAGGAAAAAGATTAATAATGATGGTGGACGTTGGTAGTGCTGATGGTAATGATAATGAAGGTCCTGAGGAAGACGGTGATGATGGTGGTGGTGATGGTGATGATGGTGATGATGATGGTGGTGATGGTGGTGGTGGTGCTGGTGGTGCTGGTGGTGCTGGTGGTGATGATGATGGTGGTGGTGTTGGTGGTGATGGTGGTGGTG